>JAVJIF010024582.1:0-61988 GCA_038442645.1 Agave tequilana
TTAGTTGTGATATTGAATTGGTCATAATATATTTAGATGCTATGCCATTTAATAATTCATGATAGAAATTTGACTGATACAAAACTAGCCTGTTTTGATCCTAACTTAGATTGGGACTGCTGAGTATTTAAACAGGGTTGTTTTCTTTGCTTGTTAGTGAGGGCCTTGTTTCTTTCATTTTTCCTGTTTCTTTTTCGCTCCAGTTGGAGAGTTCATCTTCTATATGTGAAGAGTGAATAGCCATGCAGTCGTGCATACATATCCACATATTGTGTATCAAGTTGTCTCCCTCTAGGCCCCCACTCCAATTTATTACATCGAAC
Source organism: Agave tequilana (assembly GCA_038442645.1). NCBI lineage: Eukaryota > Viridiplantae > Streptophyta > Magnoliopsida > Asparagales > Asparagaceae > Agave > Agave tequilana. Next base: position 324 of record JAVJIF010024582.1, read on the forward strand.
CATTGATCAGGTCACAAGTTACCATGAATTTTATCCAAAGTAAGTAATGGACGCTACAAATGGAAGAATGAAAGTATCTTTAAAGCAAACAAAGATTGTAAAGATGGAAATAATGGGATCAAACGAACACACAAAAAAAAGCTAGAAGAAAGGAAATGCTATATCACCGTTCGGGTATGATTCTGAACTAGTTTGTTGCATGTTACCGTTAGTTTGTAGGGCAAAGATTGGTTTCGAGATAAAAGTATCACACTGGATTAAACAAGTATTGGATACTAATGACAACAGGAGTTATATTGTAGTGAGTTTGGAGGATCATAAAGAAGATAAGAACGAAGTCTCTTTTCCCCTTTCTTCTCAAAGTTATAAGGTAGGTAATGGAATGGGAAATTACTAGTAATTTCTCATACAACTGATCATTGAAACTTGCGGGATAATAACACACTTGAATTCAGATGACTGATATATATAAGGGACACATTCCATTACATAATTAACCAGGAAGTATATGAGGAAGGGAAAACTACATCTCACGGTTGCAACGGCATATGCAATTCTAGTTTCTAGTTTCAGACCTCTTGTCTCCTCTCTTCACTCTAGCTTCGGTTGCACCAACGGTCCGTTTTATTTTATTTTAAGTAATGAAGCCACAAACTAAAGTAGAGATATAACCAACCTCAACCTCTAGGCTCTAGTTAGTCTCTAGGATAATATGATATGACATAGTATATATAATGTCGTAGTAATATATTCGAGCAGAAAAATGAATTTTATAAATTATTTAAATTAAAAATCAAGTGTTTTGAATACTTTTTGCCCACACATCAAGTAGGGAAAAAACGGACGGCCTAAATAGTGAGTTGGGTAGTTTAACGGTGTAAAATATTTGAAATCTAATAAAAATTGGTTTGTAGGAGTTTTTAAATGTTTAGATCATAATGAAATGGCCGGATCGAGAATTTGTATGTCTAAAGACATAGATCTAACCAACTCACTACTTTCGGCCGTTTATTTTGCGTCGCTTGATGGATGCGCAAAAAGTATTAAAAACATTTGATTTTGAATTATAAATACTTGAAATAATATAAATCAACTTCAACAGAGTGGACCTTGTATTCGAATGTCAGAGGGCTGAATTCGAGTGGGAAGAATCCGGGCTCAAATCCTTTTGGAAGCGCGTGCGCGCACGCGCGCACACACACACACATATATATACACATATGTGTGTGTATGTGTGTGTGGGGTAGAGTTACATACACGTAAGTGTAACTAAGTTAAGTTACAACTTTTTCCACCACATAAAAACTAATTTTTAAACACCTTATGGGGATGACTCACATTAATTTTTATTTGTATCTCACAAGCAAAATTTTTTTATAGTAGAGAGAGGTGTGTGTAACTTAACTTAGACACATATTTGTATTGAAACTCTACACACACACACACGGGGTAGAGTTTTCAATACACATAGGTGTAACTAAGTTAAATAATATTTAAAGGTGTTTAAAAAATGTATATATATAATGTGAGTAGTCCCCAAAGGTATTTAAAGAATGTTTTTTTTGTGTGGTGAAAAGAGGTGTGTGTAACTTAACTTAGTTACACCTATGTATATTGTAACATTGCCCTATACATACATACGTGTGTGTGTGTGTCTATATATATATATATATATATATAGATATATATATATATATATATATATATATATATATATATATATATATATATATATATATATATATATTAGTGAGTTGATCCCCTAAGAACGGTTCTCACGGATTCCTGTGAGAACTTTCACGTGAGCCGTCGGATCTGATAGAGATCTGATTTTATTTGATTTGATCTTTTAGATCCGACCGCCCCCGTGAAAGTTCTCACAGGAATCCGTGAGAACTGTTCTTAGGGGATCAGCTCCTATATATATATATATATATATATGTATATATATATATATATGTATATATATATATATATATATATATATATATGTATATATATATATATATATATATATATATATATATATATATATATATATATATATATATATATATGTAACGCCCCGATCCCGTAGGATACGGAAACGTTATGGCGACGTACATACGCGAGGTGAAAACACGCTCACGCGTACGTTAAGCCTCAATACAGTACATAACCTCCATATAGACATGGGTTTCAGCATGAAATAAGTACAAGAATACCTGCAGAAATAGGTCAGCGATCATAATAGATATGAAAAATAGGGGCAAATAAGATAACAGAAATAAATGCCCAGGATACCTATGAATAGGCCAGATGAGGAATCTCTTATGTCACGCCAAAGCACTCTCTGCTACTCAAGAACTCGGATCTCCAATAAACTGGTCATGGAACAGTAGCTCTCGTTCCCACGATCGCAACGGATCCAGAATCGTCCGAATCGGAGTCCGGATGCTCCAGTTATCGCCCGAATACTTAACAGGTCGGGTTTGGGTGTAAACGGGTCGGGTCTGGATCCGATAACCCGAACCCATAACTTAAGGTATTTAGGTTTGGGTTTCAACACATTTAAATGGGTTATTGGGCTTCCCTTTAACCCATAACCCAATTAGAGGTAATAGGTTTGGGTAAAAACCTAAACCCTCAATAAAATAACAACAGCAGCGGCAGCAGCAACTGCTGCTGCCGCGCTCCTCTGCCCGCGACGGCCTGCTCCGCCGGCGGCGGGTCTCCCCCATAGGCTGCAAGAGAAAAAAAAAGGAAGAGTTGGAGAGAAGAAAAAGGAGAAAAGAAAAGAAAAGAAAGGAAGAAAGAAGAAGATAAAGAAGAAGCAGAGGAGGAGGGGTGGTGGCGCGGTGGCGGCCGGCCACCGGCCGGGGGCGCGGTGGCGCCGGCAGTGAGCGCGCGACGGCGCCGTCCGTGAGTATGAGGCGGTGCCAGCCATGGAACAGAGAGGGGAGAGAGTTTAGAAATGAGGAGAGTTGATTAGGCTAATTAGAGAGAGAGAGAGAGAATAGAGAGAGATTTAGATTTTTGAGAGAGAGTTAGGGAAGAGAGAGAGAGAGGATTTAAAGGAAGAAATGGCGGTGGGTTGATGGCGGTGGAGGGAATTCTCTGGAAAAAGCCAGAGAAGAGAAGAGAAAGGAAAAGAAAAGAAAAAGAAAACTAAAAAAATAATATTTAAATATTATTATATTTGCCCAAAATGCGACTAGCTCTGAACGGTGCCCAAAATTATAGAAAATAGAAAATATTATCCTGAGACATAAGATGAAGACGATTTGTAGAAACTCGATCCGGTTTGCAAATTAAAAATCCCGGAGTGTCTCGCCGATACGGGCGACACCGGTTTGGCCGGATTTTTGATAAATTCAGAAAAATCCCAAAAATACCCAAACGTAGCACATGTGATTCTAAGATATATGGTGAAAGCGGATTCTCAAAATTCTACTCCGTTTGTGAAATAAAAATCGGAAGGCCGGTAATCGGTATCGGTCGACACCGACTACGGAGATTTTCCAAAATAATCTAGAAAATCCTGAAAAATCTCAAATATTAGAAAATGATTTTTGAAACTGAAATCAGCTCGATCGGACTACCACGGAGGTCAAACCAATTTTGAACGTCGTATCGCGTACCGATACGGTAATACGTACACCAGGGAGCAGGGGTTACAATATATATATATATATAATATATATATATATATATATATATATATATATATATATATATATATATATATATATGTTAGTGGATTCATTTTATGGATTACTGGATCCCCCGCGGAATGGATTAGAAACTTCATAGCCAGAGTTGGGATTAAAATTGAGGGATGTTGATGTGAAATATGTATGCATTTAAACAGAAATCAGTAATGTAACTGAAATGTGTAGTGTTTCATCAAAATTACAATCGTGGGTAGGACAATAGCTTAAATTTGTAATGTGAAACATGTATGCACGCACAGGTTGTACTGTTTTAATCTCAAATAAATTAATGCAAGTACTAAGTTACAAGGCACAGTTGTACGATCAATATCAATGAACAACAATCATAGATATAGTAGATAATATCAATGAACAACAATCATAGATATAGTAGATTCTCACAGCCTCACGATCATTTGTGGCAGCAAATAAACTAATTAAATACTAGAGAACTATTATCACGACTCACAAATAAAGATCGTGTTCAGAAAATGTACTTACTGAGAATCACGTCGACATCAAAATAGAGTATCCTGCTAATGATTGCTGGATGTGTAGCTTTGATCTCCAGAAGTCCAACGCCTCAAGAATCACTCGAATCGGGCTTTAGATGATTGAGAAACGACTCAAAAATGAAACCCGAAGCTTAATAGGTCTGTTTTCGCTTAACGGGTCTGCACTGTTGGGTATTGCGGGTCGGTACTGTAGCTTTGCGGGTCAAGTACTATAGCTTAGTGGGTTGGTGACTTAAACCCAAACCACTTTTACTTGGATTCGGGCCGAGTTCTATTTTAAACCCGAAGTGATTCATAGCCTTATCCTTTCACATGCAGCAGCAGCTAGGGACGAGGATGTTGGCCCAAAGGCCTATCTCTCTAGTTTTACATTTGATTAACTCATGTAGTTATAATACTAATGATCTTGTATTGTAAGTTCAGTTATTCAATTAAGATTTAGTTGGTGTTTAGCTTAAACAAAAGATTCAAAGTCAAATTTTGAAGTTATCACACGTTAATTCAAGAGCTCAAGCATAAACATCACATCAAGCAGTCAAGAGGTGTCTAGCTTTACAAAAATCAAGTTTGGGTCAAGTCTATATGGAGAAGAAGATTTTCAAGAAGACTTGAGTTTAGAGTTTGTGAGTTTAGATCTTGTGTAAAGTATAAAATAGTTTTGATTGCTCAAGCTAACACAAACAAGTTTTAATATTGGTTTTTAAGTACATAAGATTTGGTTTTCGGTTTAACACGTTTTTGATTTCATGAATATAATTCATCAAAAACAAGTTTGCATTGGTTTAGATATGTATGGATTTCATCCATATATATTGATATTTCAAATGTGTTTGAGAAACTTATTTTTGTATTTATGAGAGTTTTTAGAAAAACATGATTTCTTTTTACAAGTTTAGTATTTGAAAAATATGTTTAATTTCAAGAAATGTATTTCTTTTTCTTAAAAATCAGTTCACATGTTTGTAATATATGTTGATTTTTAATCACACATATTTGTACTCTAATGTATTTTCATGAATTTATTTTTGTAAAACTTATTGAGATTTATTTGGATTTAAAAAGTTTAAAAATGTGTAGAAAAAATACTATGTTTTTGTCTCTGCCTACAGACAACTCTACTGGAGCTATTGACAGTCGACAGTCTCATTGATGAGACTGTCGACTGGGTTTTATAGAGACCTATGTTTGCAGTGTGTTTCGGAGTTGGTTGTCAACAACCTACTCCAACTGTCGACAGCTGATACTTTGAGTGTCAGTCTGTTGTCGACATGTCTAGTAGGCTGTCGACATGAGAGCTCCTGAATGACTAAAAATATGACTATTGCACTCTGTGTTTTGACAGTCTGACAGGACTGTCGACAACTCTATGATGCCGTTTAGGCCAAAATTCAAATAAAACTGAGTTTTCTCTTTTCAAACTATTTGGTCCTATTCCCAAATGGGTTTTTTCCCACTTTATTAGTGATTTATCAGCTGTTAAATGACCGAGTTTACTCTATAATCATTTCTACCCTCTTCCTATAAATAAGGGTCAATGGAGAGAGTTTTAAAGAAGGTTTTGACAAGATTTTTGAAGAGAAAAATATGCGTTTAAATGTTTTGAAAATATTTTTAAAAATTAAGAAAACAAGTTTTTGGGAAATTTAAGTTTTAAGATTCAAATCTCTATTTCTTCAGAAAATTTTCTCAATTGTTTCTTAAGAGCTTCATTTCAAAACTTCTAGTTTTCTCACAAACTTGAGCTATCATTGTAAAATCTATTCTCTAGGATCTTGTATTGTGAGGTTTTTAATTTGTGATCTTTGTGGTCACCAAGGATTGTAACCTCCTCTTTTCTTTGTGCCTTTGGTTTTGTGCCTTAGTTTTGTGTCCTCACTCTTGTGTAGATGTGATTTGCTTTGTGTAATTGACTTTAAGTTTTCTCTCATGTAGAGAATTGAGATTTGTATCCTTTGTAGAGTTTCTTAGTGGAGATAATAGAAATCCTTGACACAGTGAAGGTGGAGACGCAGAGCTTGGTGCTCGAAGCTCAAAGCATATCCTTGTATTTGCGTTTGCTATCTCTCTACTCTACTCTTTCTTATATCTTGCATTGCTATTATTGTTCATACTTATATGTTTGATAATATGCTTACACTTGTATTGAACCCAGAGAGCTATTGAAGCACCTCAACTCTTATAAAAGAGGAATCTTAAGGAGAAGTTTTAGAACTCTTCACCAAGAATTCGGCTTCACACTTTAGTTATCACTTTGTGTGTTGAGTTTTGTTAGTATAAAGTTTTAAATTCTGCATTAGTTTAGCACTACACCTATTCACCCCCTCTAGGTGTACTTCAATTAGTATCAGAGCTAGTGCTCCTGATATTTCGATTTAACCACCGAAGAGTGGTCTTTTATTTGCTAATCATCATATTTGTTTTGCACTCCTGGTATATAGTGGTAAATCTAGCATTAATTATCCATCCAAATTTGATGGACTTAACTTTCCAATATAAAAAGTTAAGATGACCGTTTTTCTTGAGTTCTTTGGATAGTCATGTAGGAAAAGCTATATCTAAACCCTTTATTTGTCCTGAAAGTGGTGAGGACTCATGATTTGAAATTACCGTTAAGGAAAATGATGCAAACTCCAAGGCCCATTATGCATTGTCACAAGCTTTGAATGATGATGATATTTTTAGGGTCATACATTGCTCATTTGCACATGATATTTGGCAAGTTTTAATCACTACACATGAAGGCACATCATAAGTCAAGAAAGCTAAGATTGATTTGCTTAATGCTCAATATGATAGCTTTCATATATTTGATGATGAATCTATAAATGATATGCTTACCCGCTTCACTATTATTACTAATGCACTAATTTCTCTAGGTAACCCTATCCATAATGATTAAAAGTGCATAAAATCATTAGAGCACTTTCTCAAGCTTGGAAAGTCAAATCAAGCACCTTGAAAGAGCTTAACGATAGAGGAAAAAATGAACTTCACCGGTTTCATGGGGAACTTGAAAATTCATGAAATGAAAATGAAGACTAGGAAAGATCGTGAGCCACAAAAAAAGAATGGTGTTGCACTCAAGGCCTCGCCAAAAGATTACAAGAAGAAAAGTGTTGCAACTCCAACTACCTCAGAAGATGAAGAAGAACTCACTCTCCTACTGAAGAACGTGAATATGCGTCTCAAAAAGGAAAGGAGAAGTGACCCAAGATGGAAAGATAAGAAGAAAGTTATGAAATCCACCACTTGAGATTCGAATAGTAAATCTAAGCATGATTCCATGCATGTGTGCTTTATGATCCAAGAGAATGACCCTCTTGAGGTAAATTCAGAATCTGACCTGAAGATAATAATAAATTATCATATGATGATCTTACTTTATGTTGTGAAAAACTTTTTGAAAAATATGCTTTGATGAAAAAGAAGAATTTGAAATTAAAGCAACAAAATGATGTTTTATACTTAAATCTTGCTTTAAAAAGGAAAGAATTGATTTCAAATAAAAACATTTTTTTGAAAAACTAAATTGATTTAATTTCCAAAGAAAGGAATTTTATTTTAATACAAAGAGATTCTTTGAAAATCCAATTTGACATTATTTTAACAGATAATGAAAATATGTATATTTTCTTGAATAAACTGAAAAAGAACTTTATTTCCCACATAATCATACACGTGCATTACATGTTTTCATTTTGTATGTGTCACATTTCAGCATTTATATTTAAATAAAATCCTGCTAATTAATATATTTTTCATGCTTAGTGGCATGCAGATAATTAAAGAAGAAAAGAAAGAGATTGAAAGATTTATCTAATTAAATCCAAAAGTTCAAAAGGGAGGGGATCGATTCAAATTCTGAAGTTTTAAAGGCCATCTTATCTGAAGATCGAGTATATCAGATGAGATAATATCATCCAAATTCAAGAGAAACACGGATTTTTGAAGACCCTAACAGTTTCGCTGAGGATAAAAAGATAGATAGTCAATTTCAGAGAAGAAATTCAAAATTCAAGTGGATAAAAAGATAAAGGACAAGTGGACGGATAAGCAACCCCAGATCTTGGCCTTACAGGCTGCGAAAACGCGACAAAAACCACATTTCTGCGGCTTGTTAGCTGAGTCAGGGGCGCCAGCTCCCTCTATCTTCGTACGTGTCCAATACTCCTGTTTCCTCCCCATAAATACCCTACACCTCGAAGGCAGAGGGGCACCACTCTAGAGAGAGCTTTAGTTCAGGTTTTTCTTTTCTTCTTCAATGTAATTAATTAGCAGTAGAGTGATTACAGAGAAAATTTATCAAAGCAATAAAATGGACTTTGCCATTTGCAGCAATCTGCATAAGATCAATTAGTAGTGATCTACTACAGTCGCGGAAAAGCTGCAATTGCTGCGTTTGCGTGGCTGTTTAGTAGGCGCTGTTGCTCTGCCTTCTAGGACAGAGGCACAGAATAGCTATATGTCCTTAGTTGCAGCTAGTTTTCCTGTTATCAGATCCTGCAAATAGAAAAAAATAATTAGTTTTTTTTAGAGAATATCGTACCGTTCCCTCCCCGACAACGGCGCCAAAATTTTGATTGAAACGGGAAAATAATAAAGAAAGAGTTAAAGCTAGAAAGGCTTAATCTCGTTTCAATGTAACCGTGTAGAAAGGGTTAGACGAGTCGATCCACAGGGAAGGATGCGATGGAAGCTTTTCGGAACGATTTTCTCTAAAGTTAGCTTGGAAAAAAAGAGATATTGATTGCGAGAAATAGATTTAATTAACTAAAAAGAATTATAGTCTACTAATCGTGTACCACAACCAAAGTATTAATCTAAAAGAGTAAACTTCATATTGGATCCATGAAGAATTATCTACCCTAGTGTTTTGATTGAGAATCAAGCAAGATGAATACCCTAATTAGTGCGCACTAATAAAAATTAAACTATAGTTCATCCTAATTTCAAAGTATAGTATAAGAAAAGTCTACTTAACATTATGCTATCAAAGTATTTAAATATGAACTATGAATAACCATTAAATTAGTTGAACTTAATTATTGATTCATCTTCAAGAACACTAATTTAATCCTAGGGTTTCTAGCAAGTATAGATGTCAATCAGTTCATCTTTTAAACTAAACTTAGGTTGATCGAGAGATTCGCAAACTATAAGTTTAATTAGTTACTCATATTTTATTTTCTATTTTCAATTTTTATGAATAAGAAAAGTTGCATCAAACTAAAAGAAGAACAACGAATAAGTTAAAGCAAAGAAAAACTAAATTGAACTTAAAAGCAAGAAGAGTAAAAAGAATGAAGAACCTTATTTTATTGGATGTCACTGACCAATTACAAAGCTCCTCTGTTTCTTCAACAATCTTCTTCTCCAAATAAATAAAAAATGAAATAATACAAGAAAATTCAGAAAGAAAAGAGGATCTAAAGGAAACCCTAAACTTGAGCTTCTGAGGTCTGTTCCTTTGTTATTCTGCAGGGGTATTTATAGGAGATTTAAGACGTAGAATCCCAGTACAACTCTCCCACAAAAACGCGTTGCCAGCTCTATCCATAAGGCCGCGGAAACACGGCTATAACCGCGTTTCTGCGGCAAAAGCGTGGCCAATGGTTACGCTCTTTCTCGCGTTGTCTCCTCTGATCCGTCTATCTGAAAATCTATCCTCAAATCTTAATTTTAGGCTCTGAATTTTGAAATACGACGATCTCTTTAAATGACTTGGAGACCAAGCTATCTCCAAATTCGAATCAAATTCAGATTTTCTCCCCTTTATCTTTATCTTGTAGTGCAAGCAGCCGGGTTCAAGTAGAAGTTCACCTCTGTCTTTAATTAGGATAAGGATCCATCTTATTCTATCTTCTCTCCTTTAGATAAATCCAAATTTAAATGGGATAGAAAAGATGCTTCCTTTATCTTTCCTAATTATTCTTTATTTTCATATTTCTTGTAGGCTTTTGGTTTCTTTTGGGCTTCATTTATTTATTTTTTAATTACTCAAGACCTGCACAACACTAAACAATAAAATGTTACATAGTAGTGCTTTATAAAAGAATAAGTACGAAAATAAGATGATAAATATGATGATAAATATGCACTTTTGACTACCTATCACACCTCCACACTTATCTTTTTGCTCGTCTCGAGTAAAAATAAAAAGAAAAAGGAAAATAAAATAAAAACTAACCTATCCTAACTCACTTTCGTAGGAATCACGGTTGCACTTAGCACGTGCAACAAACCGTTAAATCTCTAAGTTACCCCTAGAGGACAAGTGTTGTCTCGTGAGGGTTTTCAGTAGATTACACCCACAAAATCTATAAAGAAAAAGAAAATGTTAGTGATTAATTAATTTTTTTATTTGAAAAAAGGAGAGAAATATTTGAAATATGTTTGAAGAAACTAAACAATCTATAAGTTTTAGTATTATCATTTTTATTCATTCTTGAACTTAGTCTCTATACAACAATTCGTTATCAATTTTAGGTAAGGATTAAAATTGAATTTTATATAGTCTCTTTTGTTACCCTAAGTCATATGTATCCTTGTGAACGTGAATCTTTACTAGGGATTCTTTAACTTGGACTCCCATGCCTCTTTCTTCTTCTTCTTCTTATTATTATTATTTATATATATATTTTAATATGTATAACTCATCTAATTTTCTTTTGTATACGTATCAAGGCTTTTTGAGGCTCTCATACCTAACTAATTGACTAATAGATGTGTTAGTACATATATAGATAATATTTTTTTTAGTTTTTTTAGGCTTTCTAATTCACCCATGTTCGAGCCTAAGGTCGGTGCCTCCCAAGCCGGTCAGTTTTAGGGCACCGGGTGAGAAAACACCCCACAAACTTAAGGACTCGAGTGAACTAGGCCACAAACCTAAGGACTTTATTTATAAAATCACCTTTAGGCATGAATACTTATGCTTCTTGAGGCACATGTATCCAGCTTAATTAATGAAATTTATTTATTTATTTTATATATATATTTTTATAAGGCACAAGAGTTTTTGTCTTAGAATCCTAGATGTGTAAGTGTATTAGGTATGCACATTTCATTAAGGTAAAAATCAAAACTAATTACTTATTCAATTTTTCCTCCTATACCTAAAATTCAACAATTTCTTTTATTTTGACCAAGTTTTTAGAAATCCTAATCATGATTTTTCCTAATTCTTAAGATTAACTTGGATTTCTGTCAAAAGATAAGTCAAAATATTGTTTCCTTTTTCAAATATATATATATATTTTTATTTTTTTATTTTTGTTAAGTTAATAACTTAAGGTTAGTGGGTTATGTTAACAACAACTTACAGTTAGTCAATAATCTATGTTAAAATAAATATTTTTTATTTTTATTTTTATTATTTATTTATTTATTTATTTATATTTATATTTTATTATTTTATTATTATTATTTTAAAAGTTAAGCGTTAGTACCTTCCCCTACACTTATCTCATGCATTGTCCCCAATGTATGCATGTATGTATATATGCATGAAATGAACGGTAGAGAGGTAGAGTTATCGATACATTGGGTCAAAAACCTATGGCTGTGTCTGCTTCCGGTACTGATTCCAAAAACGGTTTCAGACGTTGACCATTTACCTTGAATTCATTACCATTCTTAGGATCGTATATCTCTATGGCTCTATGTGGAAACACAGTCTTAACAACAAAAAGCCCTGTCCATCTTGATTTCAACTTTCCTGAAAAAAGGAGAAGTCCAGAATTATAGAGTAAGACTTTTTGTTCTTGGATAAAAGTTTTTCTCATGATGAACTTATCATGAAAAATCTTAACTCTATCTTTCATAATCTTCGCATTTTCATACGCCTCATTCCTTAACTCCTCAAGTTCAAAAATTTACAATTTTTGAAGCGCACCAGCCTTATCTAGATCAAAATTCAGCTGCTTAATTGCCCATAAGGCTCAGTGCTCTAACTCAACAGGAAGGTGACAAGCCTTTCCAAAGACTAACCTATAAGGATACATTCCTAGAATCGTTTTAAAGGCGGTCTTATATACCCATAAGGCATCCACCAATTTGGTAGACCAGTCCTTCCTGTTTTAATTCACAATTTTCTCCAAGATAAGCTTAATTTGCCTATTTCAGACTTCTACCTGCCCACTAGTTTGAGGATGGAAAGGTGTGGATAACTTGTGTGTTATGGCATATTTTCGCATAAGAGGTTCAAAAGTTCTATTGTAAAAATGTGTACCATTATCACTAATTATGGCATGAAGGGTTCTAAAGCGTGAAAAGATGTTTTCTTTCAAGAACTTGACAACAATTTTGTTGTTATTTGTCTTGCAAGGGATGACTTCAACTCATTTGGATACGTAATTTACCGCCAACAAGATGTATTGGTGCCCAAATGAATTAGGAAGGGGACCCATAAAATCAATGCCCCAAATATCAAAGAGTTCTACTTCTAGAATTGGGTTTAGGGGCATCATATTACGTTTAGAAATCCTTCCTATCATTTGGCATCTTGTATAAGTTTTGTAAAAGTCAAATGCATCTTTAAACAAAGTGAGCCAATAGAACCCGCTCTGTATAACTTTTTTGACTGTTTTTCAGGACCAAAATGTCCGCCGCATGCAAATTCGTGACAGAAGGCTAGAACACTCTTTACTTCCTCATCCGAAAAATATCTCCTAATGATTTGATCAGAACAATATTTAAAAAGATAAGGTTCCTCTTAAATGAAATATTGGACTTGAGATAAGAACCGATATACGTCTTGTTTTGACCAATGGGATGGGGTGGTTTGTGACTAAGTAGTTAACTATGTCAGCATACTATGGTTCCCTAAAAGTAGCGAAAAGTTGTTCATCGGGAAGTCATCATTGATTGGCAACTCGGTGGAAGGGGCATTTGGAACACGAGAGAGATGATTGATGATGACATTTTTGACACCCTTTTTATCTCAAATTTCGAGATCAAACTCTTGGAGGAGGAGGATCCAACAAATGAGTCGGGCCTTTGCGTCCTTTTTGAGCATTAGGTATCGAATTGTAGAATGGTTGGTGAATATCGTGATTTTGGTCTGAAGTAGGTATGGGCAGAATTTCTCCAATGCGAACACTACTGCCAAGAATTCCTTTTCGGTTGTAGTATAGTTCACTTGGGCATCATTAAGCGTCCTACTTGAATAATAGATTACATGTTGCTTGTTATTTATGCGTTGTCCTAAGACAGCGCCTATGGCGAAATCAGAAGCGTCACACATAATCTCACATGGTTTGGACCAATCCGGGGCAGAAACTATTGGCACAGAGATAAGTTCTATTTTGAGCTTTTTCCATACATTAAGACATTCATCATCAAAGATGAAGGGCACGTCTTTAGCTAAAAGACTTGTTAAGGGTTTAGCAATTTTGCTAAAATCCTTGATGAACCTACGGTAGAAACTGGCGTGTCCTAAGAAGGAACGGATGTCTTTCACATATTTTGGTGTGGGAAGCTTGGCTATGACCTTTATCTTTGTCTTGTCCACTTCAATTCTTTTCCTAGAGATTTCATGACCTAGGACAATCCCGTGTTGTACCATAATGTAGCACCCCGTTCCCGGGATACGAACCCAGATACGTGTCCCGACTTTTTCGATCGTATTATTGCAATTTTCTTTTAGTATTTATTTTTAAGTCGTGATTTCTTATGTTATTGTGTATCGGATCTGGATTCTCAGACCTAGAGTCAGCTCTGACCCAGACCGGGAACCCGATACTAGCCTGCTGTTCGATTTGACCATTCTGGTAGTCTAATTTGATCGATTTTAATTTCAGACATTGTTGTCTAGTATTTTACATTTTTTATGATTTTCTAGAATTTTTCAAAATTTTTCTGCAAAATCTCCAAAACTGGTGTCGGTCGGCATCGCTGATTGATTCCCAGATTTTTAGTTTTCAAACGGGATTGAATTTTCAAAAATGGCTTTCATGTTACTTCTTAGAATATCATTTTATATTTAAATACATTTTTGAGATTTTTCAGAATTTATCAAAATTTGACCGATTCTGGTGTCGGCTGGTACCGCCAGAAGATTTCAGAATTTTTAATTTGAAAAATAAATCAAATTTCTTGAATCGGATTTCATTGAGCATCTTAAAATAATATTTTCTATTTTTGAGAATTTTTCAGAATGATTCTAAAACAGTCAAATTTTTGCCCTATTAAAATATTATTTACTGACAATTTCTTTTCTTACTTTTTCTTCCTCTACTCCCCTACTTTTATACTCTCAGATATTTTAATAAATTAATTAATTAATAATAAATTTTTATACTATTTTCTTTTCTTTTCCCTTAAAATTTTCCCTTTTCTTTAATTTTCTTTCCTTTTCTTTCTTTTCTTTTCTTCCCCTTTGACTTTCCTCAAGCTCTGCTCCCGCCGCCTGCCACAGCCGCATTCGCCACCTGCAGGGCTGCTGCTGCAACCCCTCTTCCCCCATTTCATCATCACTTTCCTTCTCCTTTCCATTAAATCTCCTTCCATCTTCCTTCTCCTTTCCATTCCCATTTCAATTTCAAACTCCTTCAACTAAATACAAACCCACTTCCCTCATTACCACTGTCGCCTCCACCATCACCACAGCCGCCCACCGCCGCTCTAGCCACCGCCGCTGCACCCCTACCTCCCCTCTTCCCTTCCCCACTACCATCACCCTCAAATCCTACATCCATTCCTCCAATTTCAACATAACCCATTCCACCACTTCATCTTCTTCTCCAAAATTCACCATCAACCCACCACCCCCTCCATTTTCAAACTCTCAACCACCATCTCCTCCTCCTCCTCCAACCCCCCAATCACCACCAACCACCATCCACCACTTCCTTCAACAACACAAGCAACAACACACACCAAATCAAACAAACTCCACCACCCCCTCCTCCCCCGGGGCCGGCCCGCGCGCGCCTCCCTGGAGGCGCCGCCGGCGCCGTCCAGGCTGTCGGCCACCTCCCATCTCTTTCTTCTTCTTCTTCTTCTTTCTTTCTTTCTTTCTTTTATTTCTTTCCTTTTTCTTCTTTCCCCTTTTTACTCCCACTTTAATCCCCTAATTACATCTCTATATTTTCCATTATACCCCTCTCATTTATTCCTTTATTTCTTTCTTTCCTTTTTTCCACTTTTCCTTTTTCTTTTTTTCTTTTTTAAAAACAAATCCCTATGACTCTCTCTCCTCTCTCATTCCCTCTCTAATATATTTATAATATTTATAATATATATATATATAAGTATATGTATATATTTTAATATATATGGGGTAGTAGCTTGCTTGAACGTGTTCGTGGATCTTCCCGGATTTTTCTCGGTATTTCTTCCCGGTATTAGGCGAGTACATTTCTTACTTATTACCATCGTTCCATGTCTAATTATCTTGCTTTTAATATATGATGTCTCTTTTTGCAAGTTAGAATATGTTATATAAATGATTATCATGCTTTATAAATAGCTTCCGGCCATTATTATACTTTGTCGAACCGGTATTATACCTGGTATGTCTAGATCTGCTCCCGTTTTACTCGGCTTCGCATAGCTAATTAAAAAACAAATTTATTATTATAAATATGGTTGTAAAGAGTTTGAAATGTTTATACCGTTCTCCTGTACCATGTTACATGACGATTGATACCTGATATTTGATGTTGTGACCCTCACTGACATATTAGTTACCTGATCCTGACATGTATACACCCGGTACTTGCTATGTTATACTTAACACTTGACATCTGACACCCGGTACGTGCCATGTTATACTTAACACTTGACATCTGACACCGATACTTGATATGTCATACTTGGCACCTGATCCTGACACCCAGTATATGACATGCTTTCATGTGGTACAAATACATTGACCTGACATCGTGACCCTTGATCGGACACTACTACCCCTGATACCTGTATTACATGACATATTCATGATTATCACTTTTTGGGGACTTGACATAATTATTATATTATTACTAGACATTTGGTACTCCTGTACTCCGGAACTCCTGTATCCCATGCACTCCTATCCCCTGCACAGTTACTCTTGTTAATAGCACAGTCAGACCGGTGTCCGACAGAGCACGCCTGGTGTCGGGATGACGAGGATGTATCCCACAATCGTGCTAGCATCCGGTGGATCCTGAATGGAACTAAGTGCCACACGGAGTAAAGTGCCACACCACACATGTGGTGGGGGCCACCTTTTGAATCCGTGGGGGCCACCTTTAGAATCCATTTCCCACACAGAGTAAAGTGCCACACAGAGTAAAGTGCCACACCACACACGTGGTGGGGGCCACCTCTTGAATCTGTAGGGCCACCTCTTAAATCTGTGGGGCTACCTCCTATATCAACCCTCAGAGCAAAGTGCCACATGGAGCAAAGTGTCACACCACACGCGTGGTGAGGGCCACCTCTTGAATCTGTAGGGCTACTTCCTTCCTCCTGCCTGTGCCGCCTGGTGTTAGCGTGATAAGCATCCTCAGTGCATATTAACATCCACACATACCTGTACAATGATAACGCCTGGAGCATGTGTTATTTGATCTCTCCCCTATTCGAATAATGGTACCTGCATATCGGAGTTCGGATGAGTTCTACTGAAAGTGTGGGCTCCAGTGTGAACTGTCGGTGTTGTGAGACGCCGGTAGGAAAGGGACAAGAATAACATAAGAACATAACAACCAAACAGTAATAATATTAGGAACGTGTGATGTTTGGTCTCTCCTTTGTTCAAGTCCTGTTACTCACATATCATACTCGGGTAAGTTCTACAGAGTGTGAACTCTAGTATGAACTATCAGTGATGTGAGGCGCTGGTAGGGAGGCGATTAAAATATCAAACGGTTTTGATTATTATTATTATTGGATAAATTTAAATGCAACACCTTTATATTCTTCAATTATAGTGTTATGCCCTAAGTTGACACCCTACTTTATGCCATATGATGATTACTACTGACACACTATAGTTCTGTTACTCTTAGGGTAACTCAAATTGTATAAACTTAGACAATGGCGACATGAGATATGTGGTATATAGATGAGGGTTTCCTTGTTTGGATTATCCCCTTGATGTATCAGTTCCGTGAATCCATAAATCTGAGTTTGTACAACTAGTTTTGTCTACACTTGTATTTATCGCATATTTAACTTATTTATCGCATGTACCTATGCTCTTTATACTGCCTTCTATGTATGTTTTTAGTTTCAGATTTATCGATATATATGATTTACTATCGTTCCTTTAATTTCCCTTATGTCATTTGTTATTACTTGTATCTGCATACTTGGACCACATCACTTGATCATGTACACATGTATCTGTCATGTACGCCATTTGACTTTATTATATGTACTTGCAGGGTTGCGTCTGACAATTCTGAATTCTCATGTCCAGATCCTAGAGACCGGACCTTGGTGACCTTGCTGTAGCCGATTAGAGTGCGCAGCGGATCCTTCCGTGACGATCTGAGCGCAACAGAAGTTTGGATCATCGCCGCAGCTCTTCCTCCTAGTTCCTCTCCTATTTGATTCTCGAGACCCCTCTTGCTGCTCGTGAGCACCTCTTAGCTTTTGTATATCTGTTCATGTATTGTATTTTTATATTTTCTGGTGATGTAATATTCCTGTAATATTGTATTACTTTCTGTAATAATCATGTACTTGTACTTTTTGTTGGAATGTATATTACCACTGTGCTTCTGCACTCTGATTCTTACCTGTACTGATGCTTAGTGTATATACGTGAGGTCATTTCTGACCTGCGTATGTACGTCGCAGTGACGTCTTTGTATATACGGGATCGGGGCGTCTCACATAAAGTGTCACTTCTCCCAATTTAAGGTCAACTCCTTTATATGCATCGTTTCAACATAAGTTCTAGATGATGGAGGCATTGGTGAAGAGTCTCCATAGATGGAGAAATCGTCCATGAAGATCTCTAAGAAACGTTCAATCATGTCAGAGAATAATCTTAACATGCAATGTTGAAATGTTGCTTGGACATTGCATAAACAGAAAGGCATTCGGCGATAGGCAAAAGTCAAAATGGACACGTGAACGTTGTTTTCTCTTAGTCCTTCAGAGCTATGGGGATTTGGTTATACCCCGAGTAACCGTCTAAGAAACAGTAATACTCATGGCCAGCTAATTGTTCAATCATTTGGTCGATAAATGGAAGAGGAAAATGGACTTTGCGGGTGGCAACATTTAACTTAGGATAGTCAATACAAACTCGAATCTTTGTCGGGAGTCTTGTTTGAACTAACTCTTATTTGTCATTCTCTACCTCTGTAAAACCAGATTTTTTAGGTACCACATGGACTGGGCTGACCCATTGGCTATCAAAAATGGGATAAATTATCCCATTATCTAAATGTTTTACTATTTCAGCTCGTACCGCATTTTGCATGATAGGATTTAACCACGCTGCGGTTCCCTAGTTGGTTTTGCCTCTTCATTTAAATGGATTCGGTGCTAAGCTATAGTTGGACTTAATCCCTTTATGTTGGTCATTATCTAACCAATGGCTTCCTGATGCTTCCTTAGGATTTCATAAGGTCTTCCTCTTGCCTGTTAGTTAAGTTGGATGCAATTATAACTGGAAGAGTCTCTTGTTCACCTAAGTAGGCGTATTTAAGATGCTTAAGCAAGATTTTAGCTCTATGGAAGGTGATGACCCAATAGGTGGATGAGTGAGACTTATTGGCTCCTGATCTAATGAGCTCGGGCTTGATGCCCACTCAATTATAGAATTGACCATCTCATAAAGATTGAAATCCTCGGATTCCAACTCAGTATCACATCTTGCTTCCAGTTCTATCTCCTCTTTTTGCTCACTAGTCAAATTTTCAATTAAATTGACCTCAAAGGGTTGGCCGTTTATATCGTAGGGGTGTTACCTAAGTTGAAAACATTGACTTTCTTGATCATGTCTCCAAAAGTCAATCTCATGGATCCGTTTCTACAATTTATGATTGCATTAGCAGGTCTTAGGAATGGACGTCCTAAGATGATGGGAGTCTGGGACCTAGAATTAGACACATGTTGTGTCTCTAAAACATTGAAATCTATCGGGTAAATAAATTCTCCTACACGTATAAGGACATCATTTCTCTCCCTTTAGAACTTTAATTGATCGATCAGCTAACTAGATCATAACTTGAGTTGGGCTGAGTTCGCCTAATCCAAGTTGTTGATATACAGAGAAGGGAAGCAAATTAATGCTTGCTCCTAAATCAAGAAGTGCTCTACTAATTTCAGCTTGACCTATTGTGTAAGAAATGGTGGGGCAACCAAAGTCTTTGTACTTGACTGAGATCTGGTAGGACAATAGCTCACTAATGTTAGTGGCTAGAAAAACCTTCTTGAGCACATTTATCTTTCTTTTCTCGGTGCAAATGTCCTTAAGGAATTTGGCATAACTAGGAACCTGTTAGATTGTATCAAGAAGTGGTATATTAAACCTAACTTGATTGAATACCTCGAACATTTTCTCCATATGTGCATTATTATTACTCCTAAGCTTATTTGGAAATGGGGCTATAGGTTGGTGCACTTGTTTTGCTGACTTATCAACTTCAGTTTCTTTGAAGCTTTGTGGAGATGGAGTAGAAATAGATGGAGTGGACAATTCAGCTGGGTCCGATGGCATGGATACTTGATTTTCAACTTGTTTCCCTGACCTCAATGTATGAACCAAGTTACACTGCTTTGGGTCTTGAGCCTCATTGGTTTGCCTAGGATTCCTAGGGTTGGCAATAGTTGACTTGGTAGAGTTCCCTTTTGTCTTTCTTGTTGACTCAGTTGCATCTCTATCCTAGTGTCACGCCCCACTTCCTAAAATACGAGGGAAAGGAGTCACGACGAAGGTCGGCGACGTATATGTAAGATCACCTAGAGGGGGGGTGAATAGGTGATGGCTAATCTAATGGTCACTTATGAACAAATAATGCGGAATTAAAACAAAGTAGACCAAATTAAAATTTCTTTTAATTAAACACTTATGTATAACTCAAGAGTGTTGCCGAATTCCCCTTGCGAGACTCTGGACAAGCTCCTCTAGATTCCCCTTGAATGGGTTGAGGTGCCGCGTTGGCTCTCTTGGTTGAATACTAGTGTTAACAACAATCCCACGCAATTATATATCAATTAAGCACAAGGGTATATATATCATGCATATATAAGATGAACACAATAAATTGAATGCAAGATATAAAATAGAGACAAAGAGAGAGAGAGGGAAGAGTAAGCAATCGCAAACACAAAGGGTTTGTTTCGAGGTTCGAGCACACTTGCTCTACATCCCCGCCTTCGACACACGAAGGGTTTCCACTATGCAAGATCCCAATGGATCTCTCCTCGGTGCCGTACACCTACAAACCCTCGGACTCCCAAGTCCCGTACACACGCAAGTCCACCGACTCGCCGAGGCCGTACCTCTACCACCAAGAGTTCACAACCGAACTCCAACCACCAACAACGAGCACACTTGCCCGTTTCCTCAAATACAAAGAAAAGATCTCTTTGATGATCACAACACTTGATCACCTAAAGAGCACTCTCACTACAACACACCTATAGGAATATCTAGCAATGGATAGCTCAAGTGTGGTGTGAGAAAATCAAGGAAAGAAAGCTATGGAGGAAAAACTCAAGAATCACTTTTACACTCTCTAGATAAAAACTCCCTTTAAGATGGGAAATATTTGCACTCAAATATGTGGAGAGAACTTCTGAAATCAGTTGGAAAAACTAGCTCAAAGGTCTCCAAAATCTTAACCACAAAACAGTTGACAAGACCCCTTTTATAGGGCTGCCAGAAAATAGAGCCGTTGGGCTCCTGTCAGTGCTGTCGGTCGACCGCCGGTCGACCGGCCAACGGTCATTTTTCTGACCGTTGCAGCCACCGGTCGACCGGCTCGGTCGACCGATAACCTGGAATGAACTGTCGGTCGACCGGTCCGGTCGACTGATATTTCCAGAGAGCAAAGCTCTCTTGGTCGGTCGACCGACCCGGTCGACCGGCCACTGTGCTGACAACGTGCACAGGGCTGTGCACATCGGTCGACCGGACCGGTCGACCGGTTTGGCCTGTCAGCCAGTTTCCAGGTCAGAAAACAGGATTTAAAAATCTTTTATAAAATCCTAAAAATACATAGAAATTCTACAAAAATAGTTTTACCAATATACTTGAAAGAACAAACATGCTTGCACAAATCAAGACATGTTATATATGTTTTGGTCTATTTTTGTAACTTGGAAATATTAGCTCAATAACCAAAATGTATTTTTCCAAAACATGTTTTTCCAAACTCGTTTTTTTCTAAATCTTCATCAAATACAAAACAAGATATTTGAGTTCATTTTAAAGCATAGTGTGTATGGATATGATCCACAACACAATCAATAAGAATATCTATATTTTTGACATAAAACACTAATCATGATTTTGGTTTAAAGATATGAACTATGAAATACCAAAATCCAAAATTTTTATATTTTGTCTCAAAAAAAATCTTTTACTAAATAAAAATTCTTTTCTAAAAAGAAATCTTTTATGAAATCAATTAAATCAAGAGTTCTATCAAGAGTGTGTGTGTGTGATATAACTTGAGCAATCACCAACTATCTATCCTTTACATTTTTACTAAAACAAAATACAAATTCTATACCTAGACACAAGTCTTCAACTTCTTGAAGTCTTCACTTGAAGGCTTCTCATCTTCTTGACTTGGTCCAAGCTTGATCCAAAAACATCCTTGGATCACCACATGCAAGCTCCAAATCTTGTTCTTTTATCCTTTGTTGAGCTATGCACCTACTACGATCTTGATCATGAATCTGTCACTAATTAAACACAAGATCATTAGTAACTATAACTACATGAGTTGATCATCATCAAAACTAGGGTGAAGGACCTTTGGGCCAACAATCTCCCCCTTTTTGATGATGACAAAACTCATGGAGTTATATATGCATGGATTAAAGTAAAGCTTCAAAGAAGCTCCCCCTTAACTCATGCATACCAAATAAATAATAGATATGTCAATAAAAGCACATGACATGTATGCAATGTAGGAGATGCAATCATATAAATCAAATCATAAATCAAATCTTTTGCTCCTAATTGCAAGACAACATATATGCATAAATACAAATCTTACTCCCCCTTAAGCAAGGAACCAAATACTTCTCCCCCTTAAGTAAGGAAATCATGAAATCATGCATATAAAATCACAAAATCACAAATTCTTCTCCCCCTTTTTGTCAATCATCAACAAAGGGTTTCAAAGAAAAATACATCAAACAAATTTTTCTCCCCCTTTTTTTTGTCAAAAATAAGGAAATCAAGGAGGGTAAATACAAATCAATCAATAAAATTTATATGCGATATAAATTCATGAAGAGGAAGACGTTAAGTTAGCTTCCCGACACATATACATTACATGAAAGAGGGATGACAAGCCCTAATTCACATAACGTATAATATGTCATGCATAAGAGGAGATGTGAAGCTCCCCCTACACACGTATATCATGAAAAGAAGAGTTGTCAAGCTCCTCAAATTATAATATACTCAACATGAATCTACATATGGAAGAGATGTTAAGCTCTCCTTGCATATAGACAATACAAATCAAAAATTTTGAATTTTTCTTTATCAAAACAAAATTTTAACTTTTTCTTAGTAAAACAAATTTTGAGATATCAATTGTAAATAATCAAATTTTGAATTTTTGATACCAATTTCAAAACACAATGCATAAGCTTATTATGAAATACCAATTTGAAATCTAATTAAGCTTAGCATCAACAATCTTTGTGCTTTAAAGGAAATACCACTTGTAAAATAAGCACAAATAGATAACATATATGTATGACAAGATAATACCAATAGAAATTGATATAATTTGAAGGCATTCATACATACAATCAAAATATGGATATACACAACATGAAGTCATATTGATACCAATTGCAAGTAACCAATGATACCAATTGAAAAGTAAGCATAAGTGTATACATCATATAATCTACCACATGAAGAATTCGAACTAGTTAAATGAACTTGTTTTAAGAACTAGTACGAGATCCTTCCATCAAGGAATAAGTTAAAAAGTTTTTCATGTAAGATCAATGAAACACAAGGCACTAAAAAAACACTCTAATCCATAAAGTCCATATTTTCAAAAATGAGTGTACTAATGTTATGTGAAACATGGCATCATGAAAATTGCAATAAAACTCAATATTCCTTAAAATCATAAATTTTGAAAATACGAAAATCATCACAAATTTTAATATATGAAAATCATCAAAATTATATTTCATAGCATATGTATGTTTTGACAAGACATTAAGTATACATACATATCCCTAAAACACAATCGAGTCTTTATAAATAGATTTGCATGAGAAGCAAATGACTCAAGAGTTATCCATGTATATTTTAATGTTTTGACAAAATAAGCATATACATGAAATGAAAAGCACATGGTCATAAATCACATCCAAAAAGGAAATACAAGTTTAAAAGTGTAAAGATCATCAAAACTAAGCAATACAAGTACATCTAATGGGTTCAAATACGCATTCAAATACACATATCAATAGATTTATTTGTGCCCATAATATGTTCAAGTATAAATCCTAGTGTTGATAGAAATTAACATTTAAACTAATATTCAATACAATGTAGCATCAAAAATTTTGAAATCACAAAAGAATTTATCCATAAAAATAGAATCATGTGCAATACTTGAAGAATAGATAACTAGTTTAAATGGATTTTTGACAAACTAGTTAAAGATCCTTCATAAATATGAAATCATATGTATTTCATGAATAATACTAAATACATAAAAGTTCAAGCACTCATATTCCATAAAGCTCAACATATATATTTTCTTAAAGATAGAGTGTTCAAAGGTTATGTAAATAGTATCTACATGAAAATAGTCATAGAAGCCCAAATCAAATTATGACTAAAATTTTATTTAACAACACACAAAAATCATTTGTATCAAAACAAATCATCAAAAAAATTTACATGGTATATGTATGAATTATACAAATCCAACAATATGCATACATATCCCAAATATTAAAGAGTCTATTAAATGTTTGCATGAAGGCAAGAGACTCACGGGTATACATGTATATTTATTAGATTTGAATTAAGCATGCATATACATGAAGTAAATCACAAAAATTGGCAAAACATGTATATATGAGAATTATCAAAATTAGATTATACATATGCATAAAGTGGATACAAGTGAGCATGAAGTTCAATTATTTAAGAGTCAATTGTAATTCACTATTTGTATATGTATACATACAAGTTTGATATATTCTACATCTAAGCATGTAAATACCACATGAAGCACAAATCAAACAAAATCATGAACATGCTATGAATATGATAAAAGCATGTACATAAATAAAATAGGAGTTTAGAGGTTGTTACCAACTCCAAAGCTCCAAGTATGGTGGTTGTCCCACCAAGCTCCTTGATAGTGATGCAACCAAGTGTATGTCCATCATGTCCATTGCAATCACTACCAAGGTACCAACCTTCTCACGTTTTGTGAGATCCCACACCTACATCAAAATCAAAAGGTGGGGTTTTGGTACCCATGTTTTCTTGGGTCCTTTGGGGTTAGCATTGTTGTAAGGAACCCAAAATCTATTATACTTAGCAAAATATAAGTATGGTTTCTTATCAAAACAATATTTTGCTAGATGGCCTTTGCGGCCACAATGTGTACAAATGTACACCTTAGCATGATGCTTATGAGTGTGATTGTGATCGTGATGTGCACCATAAGCATGAGCATGATGAGTATGATGATGTGCATGAGCATGAGGAACTTGTTTCTTTTGAAACAAAGATTCCAACTTAGAATGATTGAATGCACATGTGCTCAAATTAGAGCTCAAATTATCTATCTTATTTTTCAAATTATTAATCTCACTAGTGGAGGCATGTAAAGCATGGTGAGATATATGATCAATTTTCTTTTTTCTTTTACAAACATCTTCTTTTCTTTTTCACAAATCTTTCTTTTCAAAGTCTTGTTTTCTTGAAAAACAACTTCTTTTTGAGTTTCCACCAAAATAATCTTTTCCTTCAAAATAGTGTTCCCTTCACATAAATCATTTATTTTAGACATAAGGGAAACATTCTCATTTTTCAAATCATGATTTTCTTTTTATAAACATGCAAGTTTATTTCTAAAAGAATCATTTTCTACATGCATGCAATCAATTTCTTTTTCAAAATATTGTTATCTTTTTCTAAGCATGCAATGTTATCTCTAAAAGAGTCATGTTCTACATGCATGCAAGCAAGTTCCTTTTTCAAATTTTTAATTTCTTTCTTTTTCATGTCATATTTTCAAGCAATAATTGGCAAAATGTATTAAGCTCATCATATGACATAACATTATCATCCTCGGATTCGGAAGTTACCTCAAGGGGGTCATCCCCTTGGACCATGTAGCACTTGTTGGAGGTGTCGCTTCCAACATCCGAATCACTCCCCGCATAGTATTATTCATTTTCGCCAAGGGAGATGAGGGTGTTCCAAACTACAAAAGCCATATCAATATTAGCAACCCTAAATAAGTAATCATCATTTAGGGTACTCTTCAAAGCATTAAGGGCTTTTGTATTAGCCTCTATATTCTTACCATCTATACAATAAGCATTATTAGTAGTGGCAAGATATACATTATAACCTAGGGCTTTGAGGAATAATGACATCTTAACTTTCCAAATGTGGATGTTAAGAATGTCAAAGGTGGGTGGTGACATAAAGTCCATGGTGAGGTGTGTGTGTACAACAAATATTGTGATTAGCCCAAATGTAGGATCTTTAACTCTTAGGTTGTTAGACCCTTATCAGAGCACTAGCTCTGATACCAATTGAAATTGCTCTGATACCAATTGTAAGATCACCTAGAGGGGGGTGAATAGGTGATGGCTAATCTAATGGTCACTTATGAACAAATAATGCGGAATTAAAACAAAGTAGACCAAATTAAAATTTCTTTTAATTAAACACTTATGTATAACTCAAGAGTGTTGCCGAATTCCCCTTGCGAGGCTCTGGACAAGCTCCTCTAGATTCCCCTTGAGTGGGTTGAGGTGCCGCGTTGGCTCTCTTGGTTGAATACTAGTGTTAACAACAATCCCACGCAATTATATATCAATTAAGCACAAGGGTATATATATCATGCATATATAAGATGAACACAATAAATTGAATGCAAGATATAAAATAGAGACAAAGAGAGAGAGGGAAGAGTAAGCAATCGCAAACACAAAGGGTTTGTTTCGAGGTTCGAGCACACTTGCTCTACATCCCCGCCTTCGACACACGAAGGGTTTCCACTATGCAAGATCCCAATGGATCTCTCCTCGGTGCCGTACACCTACAAACCCTCGGACTCCCAAGTCCCGTACACACGCAAGTCCACCGACTCGCCGAGGCCGTACCTCTACCACCAAGAGTTCACAACCGAACTCCAACCACCAACAACGAGCACACTTGCCCGTTTCCTCAAATACAAAGAAAGATCTCTTTGATGATCACAACACTTGATCACCTAAAGAGCACTCTCACTACAACACACCTATAGGAATATCTAGCAATGGATAGCTCAAGTGTGGTGTGAGAAAATCAAGGAAAGAAAGCTATGGAGGAAAAACTCAAGAATCACTTTGACACTCTCTAGATAAAAACTCCCTTTAAGATGGAAAATATTTGCACTCAAATATGTGGAGAGAACTTCTGAAATCAGTTGGAAAAACTAGCTCAAAGGTCTCCAAAATCTTAACCACAAAACAGTTGACAAGACCCCTTTTATAGGGCTGCCAGAAAATAGAGCCGTTGGGCTCCTGTCAGTGCTGTCGGTCGACCGCCGGTCGACCGGCCAACGGTCATTTTTCTGACCGTTGCAGCCACCGGTCGACCGGCTCGGTCGACCGATAACCTGGAATGAACTGTCGGTCGACCGGTCCGGTCGACTGATATTTCCAGAGAGCAAAGCTCTCTTGGTCGGTCGACCGACCCGGTCGACCGGCCACTGTGCTGACAACGTGCACAGGGCTGTGCACATCGGTCGACCGGACCGGTCGACCGGTTTGGCCTGTCAGCCAGTTTCCAGGTCAGAAAACAGGATTTAAAAATCTTTTATAAAATCCTAAAAATACATAGAAATTCTACAAAAATAGTTTTACCAATATACTTGAAAGAACAAACATGCTTGCACAAAATCAAGACATGTTATATATGTTTTGGTCTATTTTTGTAACTTGGAAATATTAGCTCAATAACCAAAATGTATTTTTCCAAAACATGTTTTTCCAAACTCGTTTTTTTTCTAAATCTTCATCAAATACAAAAACAAGATATTTGAGTTCATTTTAAAGCATAGTGTGTATGGATATGATCCACAACACAATCAATAAGAAATATCTATGTTTTTGACATAAAGCACTAATCATGATTTTGGTTTAAAGATATGAACTATGAAATACCAAAATCCAAAATTTTTATATTTTGTCTCAAAAAAAATCTTTTACTAAATAAAAATTCTTTTCTAAAAAGAAATCTTTTATGAAATCAATTAAATCAAGAGTTCTATCAAGAGTGTGTGTGTGTGATATAACTTGAGCAATCCACCAACTATCTATCCTTTACATTTTTACTAAAACAAAAATACAAATTCTATACCTAGACACAAGTCTTCAACTTCTTGAAGTCTTCACTTGAAGGCTTCTCATCTTCTTGACTTGGTCCAAGCTTGATCCAAAAACATCCTTGGATCACCACATGCAAGCTCCAAATCTTGTTCTTTTATCCTTTGTTGAGCTATGCACCTACTACGATCTTGATCATGAATCTGTCACTAATTAAACACAAGATCATTAGTAACTATAACTACATGAGTTGATCATCATCAAAACTAGGGTGAAGGACCTTTGGGCCAACAGTATATACGCGAGGAAAATACCCCACGTATACACGCTAAGCCTAAATTAACCTGAATAAGCTATAATCTAAACCAAGATCAATCACTAATCACTGCAATAATACATATAAAGTCTAACACAATGATAGCATATGAAAAGCACTGGAATAGAGAGTGAATCTGATATGCATGAATCAAGAAAAATATAGGAACAAGAATAAAAAGAGGTAAGAATATCAGAATAAAAGGGAGAGGACCCAAGCTCCTCGCAAAGCGTACCGTCTCATCGAACTCCTGCACATTAGAAACAATAGTCCAATATCTGGACGTACAAACTCAGGTCGTCAGAACGTGACTATGGTGAGTGTGTGTGTAAAGGGGAAAGAGCTCGTGCAGAAGAAACAATGTGCATAAATAGTAATCGAAATAACTGCAGATATAAGAGACCATATAACAAATAAATAACAGAATTGTAATAAACATGATAACAACACGAATAAAGATAGGCAACAACTGATCAATAGTAAGCAAGCAACTGATGTCACAATAGGTAACCTATCACATGTCACTAGGCTGGTATCCAAGTCTGGTCACAAGTCTGGTCTTGGTTATAATAATCTGGTCCTGGTTACAATCATGTGTCTATCATAATGATATATTTAGATATACAATCAGGTGATTACAGTCAGTCACAATACATCAACAGTTTATTATTAATTATGTCAGCGAACACCAATTGTCACATGTAATAGACGCATCCCATACTACGCCTACCACACATGCCAATCGATGTCCTCAGTTATTGAAACTGATCGGTTGGAGACATTGTCCATGCTTTAGGTGGGTTCCGTACATACCCGGAACCACGGCCCAATCACCTGGCGCTGAACCAGGTCCTACCGCTAGGTAGTCAATAACAATAACAATATATCAATACAATCACAATATGAACAATACGGGATGTCAGTCATCCCCCGGAACCCTGCAGTGGAACCGTATCTCGGCTGCGCAACCTGTATCCTAGGTCCACCCAAAATACAGACGCTGTCTCCTCCATCAATTTTCCCAATCCGGTGTAAGTTGTCAATTTAATATTATCATTTATAACAATCAATATTCATGTCATTTCGATTACTGGGACGATACAGTGACAATAACAATATCAATGTAACAATAACAATGTGAACAATATTACCGTATAAACGGTAGAACAATAGAACAATGAAAGTGTTACGGTCCAACAATATTTTCCCAGTAACTTTCAATAACATGAATTTATACAATAACAGTCTAGACATCTCTAGTCATCAATAATCAGATCGATCAATAGCTATCATAAAACTCTGAACATATATTATAATCACCAATATCAATGAGATCACTCTCATAATAACTCTATCTCCCTGACTGAATTGATCAGTCACAATACATGAAGCACACGGTATGTCCTCAATATCAATAAGTCAACAAACTCCATAATCATAACTACAGATGAAACATCCTCAAATAACATGTGGTCTGGAATATCTACTCTTGGTACTCAACATCAACAACATATCATTTAAACAAAACCCAGATGCCAACAACGTCAATCTCATCTCAATACAAGTCAGGCTCTGTATAAGAAATATAGATTCTGGATAACCTCTAACTCAAGATCAATCTAAGTCACAATTCAACTAATTCAGTCATATCTGATATGTCCTCAAATACTCAACTAATAAAGTCAGGTCTAATTACTGATCATCATTCCATGTAAATAACATAAGTCCAGATCATTCCAAAGTCATTACAACCAACTCATGATTCCAATAGTTACTTGATCAACAAGTATCGATACACATCGAGTAATCAGATACAACAATTGTCATTCCAACATGTATCTATATCAGTACTAGTCCTTTCACTCCATCGGTCTACTCTGATTCCCAAGACTTCACAATTCCCTCTTCTATTAAGATCAGTCATTATATCCCAACACTAGGTATCATAACATATTCATGCATCTAAGTTCTACTAGATTAAGTCATTACCACCACTATCTATCTCTAGAGATCATATACATCCATCTATATCCATCTCTTGAAGTCATATTCATCCATCAATAGTCATTACATACTCGAGGGTAAAGTCTACAATCCAATGAAGGAACTATACACATCAGACAGCTAATAATAGTCGACTAGGGAAAATGAATAGTCGACTAGAGGATGCTTAGTCGACTAATAGGGTGGTCCAAGTCGACTAGCAGGGGGATTGGTCGACTAGGGAAGAAGGCCAAGTCGACTGACAGAGAAGCAGTAAGTTACAGTCCCAGGTCAATCTATTAGTCGACTTGGTCTAGGGGTTAGTCGACTACTAAAAGTATCAAGTCGACCAGCAGGGAAATACAGAGAGTCGAACAATTCCTGGAAGGAGGGTTAGTCGACTAGGGGCATATATGAGTCGACTAACAGAGCCATTAGTCGACTAATAACAGGTATTAGTCGACTAATCAGGCTCTGTCAGCCATAGCAGAATCTGAGATACATCTATTCTTCCGCCCCTATTCCCTCCAATATCTACATACACCCAAACATACATGTCTACACAAATTATCCAACACCCATAAGGTAAACAAGAGATTCCAACATCATATATATCTATACATCTACTATTTCTATGCATTCATCATGTAATATAAAGGAAATGACAATTCCACTACCATACTTAACGATCTCCACACATAAATCTTGTGACACACCAATTCATATCACAAACATAACATGTCTAAAATCACTTAATGAATAAAGAGAGGAGGAGAGATGAACACTCACATTGGGGAAACTGGTCGTTGCCGGGCGAGTCGCCGTCGCGGTTGCTGTGGCGCGGTTCCTCGCTGTTGGACTGCAGGGGAGGGTAGTCAAGGTGCTAAAGAAGGCCACCGTGCCGGTCTCCGACGACGGGCTGGCGTGGATCAGGAGAGGGGGCCGCTCGCTGCCTGTTGGATCTGGTTGTGCGCAGTCTGGACAGCCGCTGTGCTGGACTCGGCCATGGCTGGAAATGGCACTGGATCTGATGCTGTGTTGCAGGGAGAGGCGCGGCCACAGGGAGGGGAATCCGGCTGCTCGTCGAGGTGTTGTTGGAGGAGCTACTGGCCTGGTCCTCGCGTAAGAGGCTGGAGGTGGGTGATCCCGTGCGCGACCTGCTGCTGCTTGGTGCCGCGCTGCCAAGGAAACGGCACCCCGGGGCTGCTGCCAAGGCGCTAGGGAGCAGGGCTGGAGGGGCCTGGACGCCGCTGATCCTCGCTAGTGCAAGGAGGAAGGGAAGGGGGAATCTGGCCTGCTGGATAGGAGTTACCATGGATGGATGTGCTGCCAACAAGGGGGTGCGGCAGGCCAGGGAGAAGGTCTGGTGTTTTGCGGCTGGAGAAGGAGTTTAGAATTAGTTATGGGATTATGAGTGATGGTTGAGAAAATTGGGGATTTGGTGGAGATTTAGGGGGGTTTAGTTTAGATTAAGGTGGGATTTAGATTATTCTGGGTTGTGGGTTTGGATCAGAAGGGTAATGGGTTTGAGGGTAGAGGTATAAGCTAACGGGTTGGGATCCAAACGGGTTGAGGGTAATATGATAAAGGGTATAGGTTCACTAATGGTTATTGAGTTATGGATCACCAAGTAAATGAGTAATGGGTTTCGGGTCACCAATGGGTATTGGGTCTATGGTGTGATGGGTTGGGATCAAAGAATAAGATATGAATGGAATCAAGGGAAAGGAATACACCTCTGCAAAATAATAATCCAACATTAGTAGTAACAATACTTAACTAAAATAATAATATTAATAATACCAATACATTACATGACCAATCTAATAATAATAAATAACAATAACAATATAGATATTACTAACAACGAGTAATATTATATCACATGAAAATAAATACATGTACATATTTAAAATACCAGTATATTTTATCCAAATACCGTACTTAAAAATAGGGATATTACACCTAGTCAAGACTTGAGCTAGTATGTCTTGGCTTTTAACTAGAGTATCTACCTTTCTTTCCATAATGGAAAGTCTTGTTTCCTTATGTGAATTTTGGAAAGAGGTTGGGGACTTTGGGTGGGAAAATTTTGTTGATAAGGAGATTGTTAAAAATTGTTAGAGAATTTGGGCCTTATTTGATCATTGTTGTTTGGGCTCCATGAGAAATTTGGGTGATTTCTCCAACCGGAATTATAGGTGGATGAATATGGATTGTTAGCGGGCCTTGTGAAGACTACATTCATATGCTCGGGTAACGTTTGATGAGTTAAAAAGATGGGACATTCCTCGAACACATGGCTCATGGCTTGACAATAAGTATAGCCCGCTGAAGGTGTTGGGCTGACTTTGTTCACTAAGACCGATTCTTTAGTTTCTAGTCTTCGCATCACAGCAGCTAGTTTGGCTTCGATAGTTATGTTTGCCTCAATGGAATGGACACCTCCTTTAGAAGAGTTAGGGTCATTAGTCCTAAATTTTTCCGGAGTTGGTTCCCGTTGGATGTTCTTATCAGCCAAATCTTCATATAATAACCATCCTTCATCTTCGTTCTTTTTCAAAAATCCTCCTTGGCATATGGATTCTAATAGGATTTTTGTTTAATATTCTAATCCATCATAAAGAGCTTGGCAAAGTCGCCATTTCTCTATACCATGGTGAGAGCATTGGGCAAGAAGGTCCTTAAAATGTTCGAAATACTTTCAAAAAGGTTCATTGGCTGTTTGCTTAAACTGCAAGATGCTTTTAATAATTTGCGCAGTCTTGTGAACGAGATAGAACTTCTTTAAGAAGGCTTTGACGAAATTATTTCATGATGATATGGAACCGGCTTCTAAACTGTAGAGCCATTTTTTTGCTAAGTCTTTCAAGGAGAATGAGACAAAACATAATTTAATGGCATCTACTCCTAAGTTGGGTATTTTCATCATTAGATATACTTCCTCAAATTTCCTTATGAAAAGGTATGCATCCTCGGATTCAAATCCATGAAACTTGAGAAGAGTGTTGATGTATTATGGTTTTAGCTCAAATTGGTCGTCTCCTACATCGGGCAGCTAAATGCAAGATGGAAGAGAGGGTCTAATAGGATAGAACCTATCTTGCAGTGATGGTGGTTGTACCATGTGTGAATCAGGTTTTTGTTCGGGTGGTGAACTTTCTTAGTTAATCTAGATGTGACTGGGTCTCTTGACCAAACTGACATGCACAGTGAAACAAGCAGGTTCACCCAATCAATCAAGAAAGAAAAAATAATCAAAAATTAAAAATCATAATCTAGGGTAAGCCTGGACCTAGACGACTCCTAACTTTAGACTGTCTTTAGGAGGTATATTGCCGACCTTAACAACAAGTTAATCGGCCAGGTAGGTGGCAAGATCGCTAGGAGGAATTCGTAAAAAAAGGGCCTAATTATGCCAAACCACCAACCTTCAGGGTTGCGCCCCTCAATCCCCTACCTTAGATACCGATTTGGCGAGAGTTAAGTTCGAACAGCTTCCTCCTTCAGCCACTCTCCTAATGAGTCCGAGTTAGCCTAAGGCCAACGTCTAGTCAATTTTTATTTTAGGGTTAGGGTTGTGAGTGCAACGGAGATGATTTGTGGGCCAAAGAAGGGTAAGGACGTCCCCACCTTATCTTTTTTATGGGTTTTGCCCTTAAAGTGATTTAGTGCCGTGTAAAGCAATAGACAAGAATTCACTCAAAAGCAGTAAATCAGCCAAGGGTGCTTCCTAATCTATATGTAATGCAAATGTACATTGTCGCCAACACTCTTCAACAGAATTTAAAGAAATTTAAATAGACACGTGCCTATGATGCAAGAGTCTAATTTTTTTATTTAGTCAACTAATAGGTTACTGTTAATTAATTAGCAGTAGGGTGATTACAGAGAAAACTTATCAAAGCAGTAAAACTAGACCGTGTAATTTGCAACAACCTGCAAAAGATTAATAAGTACTGATCTACTACAGCGCGGAAACGCTGCAATTTCCGCGTTTGCGCGGCAATTTAGTGGGCTCTGTTGCTCTGCCTTCTAGGACAGAGGCACAAAGTAGCTATATGTCCTTATCTGTAGCTAGTTTTCCTGTTATCAGATCATACAAATAGAAAAAAATAATTAGTTTTTTTAGAGAATATCGTACGGTTTCCTCCCAATAACGATGCCAAAATTTTGTTTGAAACGGGAAAATAATAAAGAAAGAGTTAAAATTAGAAAGTCTTAATCTCGTTTCAATGTAACCGTATAGTAAGGGCTAGACGGGTCGATCCACAGGGAAGGATGCGACGAAAGTTTTTCGGAACGATTTTCTCTAAAGTTAGCTTGGAAAAAAAGGAGATATTGATTGTAAGAAATAGATTTAATTAAGCAAAAAAAATTATAGTCTACTAATCGTCTACCACAACCAAAGTATTAGTCTAAAAGAGTGAACTTCATATTGAATCCATGAAAAATTATCTACCCTAGTAGATTGAGAATCAAGCAAGATGAATAAAAAATATTGTAAACCCTAATTAGTGTGCACTAATAAAAATTAAACTATAGTTCATCCTAATTTCAAAGAATAGCATAAGAAAAGTCTACTTAAATTATGCTATCAAAGTATTTAAATATGAAATATGAATAACCATTAAAAAGTGCAACATGAATTAGTTGAACTTAATTATTGATTCATCTTCAAGAACACCAATTTAATCGTAGGGTTTCTAATAAGTATAGATGTCAATCAGTTCATCTTTTAAACTAAACTTAGGTTGATCGAGAGGTTAGCAAACTATAAGTTTAATTAGTTACTCATATTTTTATTTTTATTTTCAATTTTATGAATAAGAAAAGTTGCATCAAACTAAAAGAAGAACAGTGAATAAGTTAAAGCAAAGAATAAACTAAATTGAATTTAAAAGTAAGAAGAGTAAAAAGAATGAAGAACCTTATTTTATTAGATGTCACTGTCCAATTACAAAACTCCTCTGCTTCTTCAACAAGCTTCTTCTTCAAATAAATAAAAAAAATGAAATTATACAAGAAAATTAAGAAAGAAAAGAAGATCTAAAGGAAATCCTAGACTTGAGCTTCTGAGATCTGCTCCTTTGTTACTCTGCAGGGGTATTTATTGGAGATTTAAGATATAGAATCTCAGTACAACTCTCTCACAAAAACGCGTTGCCAGCTCTATCCATAAGGCCGCGGAAACACAGCTATAGTCGCGTTTTCGCGGCAAAATTGGCCACGCGCTTTCTCGCGTGGCCTCCTCTAGTCCTTCAATCTAGAAATCTATCCTCAGATCTTAATTTTAGGCTCTGAATTTTGAAATGCGACGATCTCTTTAAATGACTTGTAGAGCAAGCTATCTCCAAATCCGAATCAAATTCAGATTTTCTCCCCTTCATCTTTATCTTGTATTGTAAACAACCAGGTTCAAGTAGAAGTCCACCTCTATCTTTAATTAGGATAAGGATCCATCTTATTCTATCTTCTCCTGCTTTAGATAAATCCAAATTTAAATGGGATAGAAAAGATGCTTCCTTTATCTTTCATAATTATTTTTTATTTTTATATTTCTTGTAGCTTTTGGCTTCTTTTGGGCTTTATTTATTTATTATACTCAAGGCCTACACAACACTAAACAATAAAATATTACGCAGCAGTGCTTTATAAAAGAATAAGTAAGGAAATAAGATGATAAATATGATGATAAATATGTACTTTTGATTACCTATCAGGTTGCTCATTGACAGTCTATTCATTTCTCCAACTCCATGCTTCAGCTTCATTGAAGATAACATCTCTCCTAACCACTAGTTTCTTAATTAGTGCATTATAGAGCTTGTATACCTTCGACTCCTCTCTATATGCGATGAAAATGCATTTTTCACCTTGATTGTTAAGCTTCTTCCTTTTGACTTCAGGTACTGAGCATATGCAACACACCCAAAAATTTGCAGGTGTGTGACATTAGGCGTGTAACCGCTCCATACCTCTTGAGGAGTCTTGCCCTTTATTTGCTTCATCGGGCACTGGTTGAGCAAGTTGAGCATGCCACAGTTTTCGCCCAAAACTGCTTCGGTAGCCTCTTTTCTTTGAGCATGGTTCTTTCAGTCAAGAATGGTGCAGTTCTTTCTTTTTACGATGCCATTTCACTGTGGTGTGTAGGCAGTAGTAAACTGCCTCTTTATGCCTTACTTACTGCAATATTCTTAAAACAAATTTGGGGTATACTTACTAAATCGATCAGATCGGAGAGTTATTAGTTTGTGGCCACTCTTCACTTCAATAAGGGCTTTAAAATTCTTGAAGGTAGTAAAAGCAACATATTTTTTTTAAGAATGTACACCAACAACTTTCTACTAAAATCATCAATGAAGATAATAAAATATCTATTACCTTCTAAAGAGACAGGATCTAGTGGTCCGCAGATGTCAGTATGAACAAGTTTCAATGCTGCCTCCGCTCTCTACGATTTTGCACTGAAAAAAAGGAAGTCGTGCTTGCTTGCCAATTATGCAAACTTCTCAAGGATGACTTGGTGGATCGATTGTTGGTAAACCTCATACCATGCCGTCTGTAGATAGTAGTTTCAGGCCGCTGAAGTTTAGATGGTCGAAGCGAAGATGCCATCTCCATGACTCATTCTTCATGAGTCCTTGAAAATACTTCTCAACTTTCGTGTTTAGATGCAAGGAAAACATGCGGTTCCTTGTCATCTTAACACAAGTTATAAGACCTCATTTTGCATTTTTCAACTAAAGATGGTTGTTCTCCATATATATTTTATATCCTTTTTCGAGTAATTGACCGATACTGAGAATATTATTGTTCATATTAGGAATATAATAAACATAAAAAATATACTTGGACTTACCATCCTTTTGGTAGATTTTGATCTTCCTTTTGCCTTCAACGGGGAGTTTTGAAGAATCTCTCAAGTTCACACTTTCATGAGCTCCTTCTGCGAGTTCCATGAAAAGTTCTTTCTCCCGCACATGTGGCTGCTAGCACCCGAGTTAAGGTACCAAACATCATTCTAAACACTTGAATCATCATGAGTAAGAAGAAGAGTAGAGTTATTACCGACATCATTTGTTGTTTCGGCGAGATTTGTAAGACCTTCAGTTCTGTGCCAGCAATCCGAGGCATAGTGTACAAATTTTTGACATTGAACGTTCTTGTTGTTTCCACATCCAGATGTAAATCTTCCCTGATTGCTTTGTCCTTGACCTCTGAAGCTTTGAAACTCCATTTGATTTTTAGCGGTTCGTTGTTGGAGACCACGTCCCCTACCTCTACCACGACCACGACCTCTATTATGTGAGCCTCGATTATTTAGAGTCAGTTTTGACTCTAATGCTTATTTTAAAACTATGGAACCAGTTTTGTTTTGCATGCGTTGCTCATGAACTTTGAGAGATCCTAAAAACTCCTCTATTGAGATCTCCTCCAAATTCTTAGACTCCTCAATTGCTGCCACCGCGTGCTCGAACTTTGATGTGAGGGATCGGAGCAATTTCTCCATAACTTGAATGTCCTCCATCTTATCTCCATTTCTCCTCATTTTATTCACAATTATAAATAATCGTGAATAATAATCGGAGATTTTTTCTTTATCTTTCATTTGAGCGGCTTTAAGATCGCCCCTCAAAGTTTGGAGGCAAAATCGCTTCACCTGCTCGACTCCTTTGTAGATAGTAATAAGAATTTCCCATGCTTCCTTACTCGTCATGGCTTCGGCAACACTCTCGAAGGTAGACTCGTCCAACCCTTGATAGAGTAAAAAACGAGCCTTACTATCCTTCTTTCTTTACTCTCTAAGAGCCTTCTTCTCTTCGGCGGTGTAGGCGGCTTCTACCTTCGGTGTGGGTTTCTTAAACCCATTAAAGATTAGCTCGCACAACTCTTGAAAATTAAATAGAGCTTTCATCTGAATTAGTCAACTCTCATAGTTATCTTTCAATAACTTTGGGTACTTGTGGATTGATAAGATTGTTGGTGGAGGTCATGAGAAGAAGAGGAAATGAAAAAAAGTTGAATTGGCTCTGATGCCAATTGTTGTATACTAGTCTACGGATTAATATACTATAATCTAAAAATTTAAGTGGAGAATAGATCTTATTCAACTTTTCTCTCTTTCTTTCTTGCTTGAAAAAACAATAGCCTTTTATAGGCTTCAAAGAAAAAAACTTACAAGAATACTAACCATTTACTTAATATCATAAACAAATGACAATAATGCATATATGACTCTTTAACTTCTCCAATTCATGGTGACTCTTCATTTCTCTTAATTGATGATAACTTTTCATTTCTCCTAATTGATGATGACGACTCTTCATTTCTTTCAATTGATGATGACTCTTCATTTCTCCTAATCGATGATGACGACTCTTCATTTTTTCACCTTATGGTGTCTCTTCTACTTTCAAAATTAATGTCATAAAAGACATTTTTATTCATCCCTACCACACACAAGTCCCGAATTCTTGAAGAAGTCTTTGCTCCGAGGGAGGTAGATGTACTATTTAATTAATATCTGCTATATCTATTTCTATCGCTTAACTTAAGTTACACACATCTTATATATCTATTGCTGTGAGCCCTCTTTCTGTTTCATTTCTTTTTCCACCTTAAAAGTTATTCTGTTAACAATTGCATTCCCGCGAGCTTCTTTTAATTTCTGTATGACTACTATATGAGATGTAATCCAGCGATTGAGCAAGAATTCATGTATGCATGCATTTTGGATAAGTTCTTTAGAATTGGAAGGTAATCTGATCTGATCACATCATATCTTGACCACTATACATATTAAATATAGCGAGCATTGTACCAAATTAAGAGGCATCTTATCACCTTCACTTTTCCACTTCTTTCCACCGAATTCTTGAACACATATTCTTCATATTATAGATTATATACATTTTGAAATAAGATCTTCTTCAACTTCATGGATCTCTATAATTTGTTTTTTAATTAACTTTTTTTGATGCAATCATCAAGATACTGAGAAATGGATGCTTAACACTCCTTCCTTCATGCAAAATAATCATGCTGACTACATATACGGCATTGGAAAAGAAATAGAGATAAGAAATTTAAACATTAATTAAGTATATGTAATATATAATAATTAATTAACAAGAACATAATATCAGATAACATGTTATTTCTTTTGTAATTAATTTCCATTACTATATTTATAATCATGTTCTCTGCTTACATCATGACTGGTATATGGGACTTCTCACAGTCCATTATACACCAAACCTCAATCATGGGGCATAACATAACAACATTATTGTTTGTATATGTATCATGTATGCTAGATGTGTATGCGTGTTTCTAGCCAGCCAGCCAGCTAGCTATATTGTTAAACCCTGCCCCTCTACTTCTGAGGTGGGATAAAATTTTGCAGTTGTGCTCGATCACTTTATGTAAGACCAGGGCATAGCACGACACCATCAAAGAAGATGCATATATGTCAATGTACCATGCATAACATTAATATATATTGTATGCCTGAGCTTCAGCTAGCGCGTGAGTCCAATCCTCATCAAGGCCAAGTAAGCGACAAATCTATAGAAGAAGAGCATAACAAACAAGATGAGAATTGCTGTGGTGTGATGGTCGAAGCCAACAAGAGCTACTGAAGGCAAATCTGCAATTTTGCAGACGATGGTGGGAGTGCAGTGATAGGTATCAGTGGGAGAGAACTGTGAGCTCATGAGGAGTTTGAAGGAGTAGAAGCTAAGGGAGATGTATCTGATCCAAGCAATGAAGGCAGGCACGTGCTGGACGTAGTATCCACCAGCGAGGGTAAAGGAGAGCATGAGAACAGAGCCGAGGGTGGTGGCAGATTTGAGATCCATGATGAGGGCACCAATCGCGAGTCCAATTCCCTGGGCCACCAACACGCACAAGAGCATGACGGAGAGGGTCATAAAGAAATTGGGCGCTGTTGTTTTCAGGCCACTCATCCAGTATACAATGGTCATAAAGATGGTCGGAAGGATTAGTTCCATGGGCATGTCCCCCACAATTCGAGCCATGAAGTAGGAGGATAGCCTGTACATTCTCGATGACCTCTCTTTTGTTAACATCATTCGTTCTTGTGGAAAGGTGAATATTGCTTGAAACACAGGGAAGAAACCCCAAAATCCAGACACGAAGAAAAGGAGACCTGCCTGCATATGCGCAAACACGCGCAAAATAGATATAATATCTATTGTGTTAGTGATGGATATATCCCATATATATATTATTGTTTGAATTTGATGATACATAATTAAATTAACCTGATCTTGAACATCATCTCCCGACTGCCACCATAGAATGCCTGATATCAAAGCTACTGCAAGAACTTGTGCAATCTTGAGGCCGGAGAAGGTTTCATGTTTCCTTTCCTTAAGACCTCTTTCAAGCAAAACTTTAAATTGTTCAAACCATGTTGTCGACCACTGATTTGTCCATTTCTCTGCCTCACTGCCTTCTTTGAATTGTTTGCTAATTTCTTGAACCTCATCTCGAACCCTATCCTGTATATGGATTTTATATGCTGTAACCAGAGCTTCCTTGGTAGCTGCCCGGTTGTCGTCAATCGTTTCATCAGAAGATATACCTGCATTTTTAAGCAATTATCATCAATTTGATCTTGTAATTTACACACACACACACACACACACTCTTTTGAGAGTAGAATAGACAATTGAAGTAATACACAGTGAAAGGTCTAAATGTAATATATATATATATATATATATATATATATATATATATATATATAATATATATATATATATATATATATATATATATATATATATATATATATTATATATAAATGAGAATCAGCTGACACAGGAGGCAACTTCGTCCTATGTCGCACTTAAAACTCAAGTTTTTGATTGAATTTTCAAGATCCGACCACACATTATCATTTTCATATTTTAAGGTGTATACATATAAAAAAATCACCTGATTTGGAGTTTGTTTACTCCATTTTCTTTCGGTTCAAACATTAACGATTTTTTAAAAGTAGAATAAAATAGAACGATTAGATCAATGAGTAAACGGACTCTAAATCACTTGATTTTTTATATATGTAAATCTTAGAATATGAAGATGATAATGCAGGGTCGGATCGTGGAAAAATTTCGGGAGATATGATTTTGAGTGCGACATAAAACAAAGTTGCCTCCTGTGTCAGCTGATTTACATATTTCTCATACATACATATATATATATATATATATATATATATATATATATATATATATATATATATATATATATATATATATATATATATAGAGAGAGAGAGAGAGGAGAGAGAGAGAGAGAGGGGGGGGGAGAGAGAGAGAGTTGGCTCCTTTCAAAAGGATTTGAGCCCAAATCCTTCCCATTTGAAATTCAATCCCCGACATTCAAATGTAAGATCTACTCCATTGAAGTTGATCTACATTATTTGAAGTCTCTTAAAATTAAAAATCATGTCATTTGAATACATTTTGCTTATTCATCAAGCATACGAAAAGTAGACGGCCGAAAATAGCATTTTGCTTAGATCTATGACTTTAGACATGCAAATTCTCGATTCGACCCTTTGATCATGACCTAAACATTTAAAACCCCACATACCGATTTTTGTTAGATTTCAAATATTATACACCTATAAACTAAACAACTCACTACTTTCGGCCGTCTGTTTTACGCCCATTTTATGGATAAGTAAAAAGAATTCAAATGATAAGATTTTTGATTTTAAGAGACTTCAAATAATATAGATCAATTTCAACGGAGTGGATCTTACATTTGAATGTCGAGGGGCTGAAATTCAATGAGAAGGATTCGGGTCCGGATCCTTTTGAAAGGAGCCAAGTCTACACACACACTTGTGTCTTTCCAAAAAGATTTAAGCCCGGATCCTTCACACTCAAATTCAACCTTCTGACATTCGAATACAAAATCTACTCCGTTGAATTTGATCTATATTATTTCAAGTATCTACAAACTAAAAATTAAGTGTTTTTAATACTTTTTACCCATCTATCAAGCGACGCAAAATGAACGGACGAAAGTAGTGAGTTGGTTAGATCCATGTCTTTGACATAAAAATTCTCGATCCGGCCATTTCATTATGATCTAAATATTTAAAACTCTTACAAACCAATTTTGTTTGGTTTCAAATGTTCTATACCATTAAACTAACCAACTCACTATTTAGACTGTCCTTTTTTTCCAACTGATAGATGGGCAAAAAGTATTCAAAACACTTGATTTTTGGTTTATAGATACTCGACATAATATAGATCAACTTCAACGGAGTGAATCTTGTGTGTGTATGTGTGTAGAGAGAGAGAGACTTGTGTCCTTCCAAAAGGATTTGAGAACGAATCCTTCCCACTCAAATACCAACATCCGACATTCGACTCTGTTGAAGTTAATACAAAATCTACTCCATTGAACTTGATCTATATTATTTCAAGCATCTATCAACCAAAAATCAAGTGTTTTGAATACTTTTTGCCCATGCATCAAGTAGGAAAAAAAAAAACATACGGCCTAAATTGTGAGTTGATTAGTTTAACGGTGTAGAACATTTGAAACCTAACAAAAATTGGTTTATAGGGTTTTTTAAATGTTTAGATCATAATCAAATGGCGGATCGAGAATTTGTATGTCTAAAGATTTAGATCTAACCTACTCACTACTTTTGTCCATCCATTTTGCACCGCTTGATGGATGGTTAAAAAGTATTGAAAATACTTAAAATAATATAGATCAACTTCAACGGAGTGGATCTTGTATTCGAATATCGGAGGGTTATATTTGAAGGGAAAGGATTTGAGCTCAAATCCTATTAGAAGGACACACTCTATATATATATATATATATATATATATATATTATATATATATATATATATATATATAATATATATATAGAGAGAGAGAGAGAGAGAGAGAGAGAGAGAGAGAGAGAGAGAGAGAAATGTAAATCAGCTGACACAGGAGGTAACTCCCTCCTATGTCGCACTCAAAAATCATATTTTTCGAGTGAATTTTCAAGATCCGACCGCACATTATCATCTTCATATTCTAAGATATACATATATAAAAAATCAAGTGATTTGAAGTCCGTTTACTTATTGATCTAATCGTTCCATTTTGTTCTATTGTTAAAAAACCGTTAATGTTTGAACCCAAAGAAAATGGAGTAAACAAACTTCAAATCACTTGATTTTTTATATGTATATATCTTAGAATATGAAGATGATAATGTGCGGTCGGATCTTGAAAATTCACTCAGAAAATTGATTTTTGAGTGCAACATAGGAGGGAGTTGTGTCTTGTGTTAGCTGATTTACATTTCTCTCATATATATATATTATATATATATATATATATATATATATATATATATATATATATATATAGAGAGAGAGAGAGAGAGAGAGAGAGAGAGACTTGTATCCTTCTAAAAAGATTTAAGACCGAATCCTTCCCACTCAAATACCAACATCTAACATTCGAATAAAAGATCCAATCTGTTGACGTTGATTTATATTATTTCAAGTATCTATAAACCAAAAATCAAGTTTTTGGAATATTTTTTGCACATGCATCAAGTTGAGAAAAAACGGACGGCTTAAATGGTCAATTGGTTAGTATATATATGTCTGTATATATGTATCTCTCTCTCTGTGTGTGTGTTTATATATGTGTGTGTGTGTGTGCACGCGCGCGCGCGTGTGTATAAAGAGAGAGAGATAAACATATCCAAAAGGATTCGAGGTCAAATCCTTCACACTCAAATTCAACCCTCCGACATTCGAATAACAGATCCACTCCATTGAAGTTGATCTATATTATTTATCTATCTATAAACCAAAATTCAAGTATTTTGAATACCTTTTGCCTATCCATCAAGTAGGAAAAAAATGGATGGCCTAAATAGTGAGTTAGTTAGTTTAACGGTGTAGATCATTTGAATTCTAACAAAAGTTGGTTTTTTAGAGTTTTTATATGCTTAAATCATAATGAAATGGCCGGATCGAGAATTTGTATGTCTAAAGACATAGGTCTAGCCAATTCACTACTTTCGGCGTCCATTTTGTTCCGCTTGATAGATGGGCAAAAAATATTCAAAAACACTTGAATTTTAGTTTATAGATACTTAAAATAATATAAATCAACTTCAACGGAGTGGATCTTTTATTCAAATATTGGAGGTTTCAATTTGAGTGGGAAGAATTCAGCCTCGAATCCTTTTAGAAGGACACAAGTTGATCTCTATATGTGTGTGTGTGTCTATATGTGTGTGTGTGGGGGGAGGGGAGGGTTTTTGTACCTCAGTCGCCAGCTGAGAGAGTTCCTCAACTGGCGATGACGTGGCCAAATCTATGCCACATATCGGTGGCAGAGTATAGGCGTTAAAAAAACTCAAAAATCCCCGCTTAAAGAATTGTCAATCAAGTTGATCAAAATACCCTCATTTTTACTTTTAACCTAGAAAAAACTCATCCACAATAAATTTTTACTGAGAATTTTTGTATTTTACAGAGAAATTTTCATTGAATTTATCTGCAATTATAAATTTTCTAAGCCATCTATATCGAAATATAAAGGGAAAAAAGATTGAATCAAGATGATGAGTAAAAAAATAGCAGCTGAAAAAG
This sequence comes from Agave tequilana, assembly GCA_038442645.1. Classification (NCBI taxonomy): domain Eukaryota; kingdom Viridiplantae; phylum Streptophyta; class Magnoliopsida; order Asparagales; family Asparagaceae; genus Agave; species Agave tequilana. Next base: position 45,225 of record JAVJIF010024582.1, read on the forward strand.
GTAAAAATCATGCGTGAAATCTAAAAAATTGGTTGTAATATCAATTTTTTTTATTATTTATTTTCGCGTTATTTTTAATTCATATAGGTTTAATAAAGAAACTGAAATGAATATATAATGAAATTTGATGTGGGGCAGCTATATAATTTTTTTATATTACAAATGTACAGTGAAAAAAATATTGAAATACAATGGTTAATGATTTAATTTTCAGATATTTTATAAATCTGATATTCTCGTAACTGCCACAATATCTATTGAATGATTGGACAATATTTAATGCGATTTTTTATGAACTGTGATTATGGTCGGTCTTGGTACTAAGAAATATTTATTCTCAATATATATTATAAATGCGACCAAGGTCGCAGTACACACACATTCAAAAATATAATAAAAATATATTAGAAATGAGATCATGGTCGCAGTCATTGTATAACACAACTTTTAATCTTATTTCACGAGTGTGACCCTCACCGTAGCCCTTTTAGCAGTGCGACAATAGTCGCAGTCTTATTATAACACAACTTTCAATCTTATATCACGACTGTGACCTAGTCGCATTCCTTATTCGCATAAATAATAGGCGAAATATACTATCGTTAAGCACTGCGATCATATTCATAATCCTTATTCGCATGTCATATGTAACAAAATTTTGATCGTTTATAAAATGCAACAAAAGTCGCAGTCCTAGCAATAATCAGACTTAACAAAGTAGATTACCCTGCGACCGTGAGAGCAGTCCGCGTATATCATATCTTATAAAATAGTATATTAATTACTCTGACCTAATTGTTGTAATTAATATCTTATCCACCGTGATACAGTAACAATCTCAAAAAAAGAGGTACACTAAAATTAATCTCGATAAAGAAAAGATGTGCACCATATAGAGAAAACATTCTATAAAAAGCTAATTTTTAGTTCACATCATAATCCTCTAGAAAAAAAGGAAACTCTTTGTATTCTCCTGCTACAACTGCTTTAATTAAATATTTAATTTCTTTTTATTACATCTTCGAGTACTTAACCGTCACCTATAACACTTATTATTACTATTCACATCCTTTCATAGTATTGACTTTTTTTATAGCACTTGTAAGTAATATATATTAAAGATCACATATCTAAAAAAATATTTGTGCTCATCTTTTTCAATTTGATTTCCAACCTTTCTAAAACTATTTATTCTTGAATCATGTCTTCCCCATCTTCTTCCTCTAAACACTCAGATTTCAACTTCAATCATTCTCCCACAGGTTCTCTTTCTTCAGGGGATTCTACTGAATCTGATAGCAGTCTGGACTTCACTCCTTTTGACTGTCTCACTACATCAAATAATATTTATCTGATTTTCCTCTTCATGAGGATGATGAAGTTTTCATAGGGCCTAGTGAGGAGAAACTTATTTCTCTGCCACTTTATAAAGACATGCTTGATGAAAGTATGTCCTCTAATGCTGAAGGCACACTTTCTTTGAGCGTATCCTCTGATGGTTCTTCTCAACACAGATCGAAAGATGAGCTTGATACAGATGATCTATTCTGAAGTTTATCAATGAACCAAAATACCCTCAAAAAGAGGAAGAAAGCGAAGAGAATATCGAGCCAGTCGATAATGGAGAAGATGAGGAAAGAAATAATGAAGAGGAAGAGGAAAACAAAGACAAAGAGAATGAAGACGACGAATCTGCTTACGATGCTGATGACGATGGGGATTAGGATTTTCTGCTCTTCTGATATTCACCTTATTTTTGTTTTCTTTTAAGAGATTTTAATGCTCTTTTTTTTAAGGTCTCTTTCTGACCATATTATGTTATAAATAAAAATTTTTCTATCTGAAAATTGATCTTCTATATTTTTAAAATACATGTAAAGTATATTTCTTTCATACATTACAATGAGCACAGGACTTTTGAGTGATTTTATAAATACTGCTACCATAGTCGCGGACCTAACATATTGCTCGCAATTGTTATCATACGGTAAGAAATATAATCATTTACTATAGAAAAATATAAATATTTTATTAAGAAGTTAATTATGATCGCACTCTGTGATTATAAAAGAAACATTATTAGTTTTGTTCTCAACTGCGATTATGATCGCAGTACTAAGATAATAATTACTCTCAAGTAAAAAAACTGTGATTATGGTCGCAATCCACAATTAACTATATTGATACATGAAACTGCGATCATGGTTACAGTCCTGACAAAACAGTTTGATCGATGTACATTCAATCAAAGTTAAAAGTATGACCATGGTCACAGTTCAAAGTTAAATATATAGATAGATGATACTGTGATCATGATCGCAATCTTCTCAAATCAGTATATTTTACTGTATATCACAAAATTAAAACACAACAACTACGATCGCAGTATGTAACACAAATACAAAGTTCTTCTTATGCGTGAAAAAGAGACAACAGCCACAGTGAAGAATAAATATACAAAATTATAAGTAAACTGCGACTATAGTCGCAATTCTTATTTACCATTTTAACATTTAACCTAGCAAAGAACTCATCCACAACATGCTATAGTTAAGTACTATGACCATAGTCGCAGTTCTTATTCACATGCCACATGTAACATAATTTTGATCGTTTATACATGACATGCGAATAAGTAAACTGCGACTATGGTCGCTCCTTACAGATCATATTATAAATTTCTATAAAAAATTTATTTGTATATCAATTAAGCACATCAAATGACATGTTTATGAGTTTCACATGATACAATCCTAATATAATTTTAGGCTGCGACTAAGATTGTTTTAAAACAATTGAGAAATTATTTTATTGACCACTATGAGCTTAGTGACATTCTTGAAAATCATAATATCTGCGTATAAAAAAATAATAAAGAAGTATTCAAATTTATTTTATTCGTTGATAAAGTTGCACTTGAAGAGACCTGATTCATATTCAGTTAGAGAGAAAAGTGGGCGGGACCAGCATCCAGATGGGGTTAACGATATGAATTATGATTGGGGCTCGACAACAAAAATGACAGGGTGAGAGAGATCTGATACATGTATATAAAAAATTACCCAGCAGGGTCTTTTAGTAATTTTATTTATTTCTAAAAGCGGGGACACTATAAAGATAACCTACTTCTGTATTTCATATTACACCAAGTTACCGCCGGCTGAGATACTCTCTCAATTGTCGGCTGATATACAATTTTCTTTATATATATATATATAGATATATATATATATATATAGAAAAGAAAACTCTTGATATATAAAGCGTCGCCTTTGTTTAATTAATGAATAATTTGGTAGTAAAATCTAATGTCTAATTAAGTCTAATTATTAAAGTGCCATGGACATCATGATGGAATATTTCCGCACACCGGGCGGAAAATTATATATGCCCACTGTTTTAAATAGACTTATTTATGTATTTGTTAATTTTCTCCACAAATAAAAACCCAGATAATTCAAAACTACTAATAATGCAAAGTTTATACGCAAATCTATACACTTAAGCAACCCGACCTTAAGGTCTAATTCGGCAACCAAGCTTGTGAAAGTAAGGTTTCATTTAGTTTGAAAAAGGTTGCACGGAAGTGGGAGGAAGTAAGGAAATAGGGAAGTATAATTGCTCACTTCCCTATCTATCCAAGCACCGGAAAAGGAAAATAAAAAAATCCCTTTTCCTTTTCTCTTTTCTCTTTTACACAATCATTTCCTCACTTCCATAGTGCTACAGTTAATTTTGTGGTCATGTAAATCTCATTTGTAATAAGTTGCAACACAAGACAGTTAATTTTTTGATCATGTAAATCTCACTTGCATTCTAATTACAGTCCACTTTTTATTTTTCTTAATTAATTTTTATTTTAATATTATTTTACGGTCAACTTTGTGGTCAACTTTTCCACTTTCACTTTCACATTACCATCCAAACACCGGAAAAGACAAAACATTTTCCAAACCACACTTCTCAACAACATCCAAACACCGAAAAATTTACTAACCAATTCTCAAGTTCCAACGGGAATTATTACCACTTCTTCAATTCCTCACTTCCTCACTTCCACCCTTAACCAAACAGGTCCTATATTGAACCTTGTGTTCTTGTTTCAATCACTTGGGAGTTTTCAACCCATAAGTCAGCCTCACGAGAATGGCACCATATATAAAACTTTAACCTTATTTCAAGAACATATATTTAGGTTAATTATGGGGTTAGATTAATTCTAAGTAATATATATCCTAATAAAGTAAACATTGCATGCAAATCTCTCTCTCTCTCTCTCTCTATATATATATATATATATATATATATATATATATATATGAGAGAGAGAGAGAGAGAGAGAGAGAGAGAGAGAGAGAGAGAGACTTTTGTAGTTCTGAAAGGATTCGAGCCCGAATACTTCCCACTCAAATGCCAACATCAGACATTCAAATAAAAGATCCACTCTGTTGAAGTCGATCTATATTATTTCAAGTATCTATAAAGCAAAAATTAATTGTTTTGGGTACTTTTTGCCCATCCATCAAGCGGCGCAAAATGGACGGTTGAAAGTAGTAAGTTGATTAGATTTATGTCTTTAGACATACAAATTCTCAATCCGACCTCTTGATCATGATCTAGATATTTGAAAACCCCTACAAACTAATTTTTTTTATGTTTCAAATGTTCTACACCGTTAAAGTAACCAACTCATTATTCAGACTTTTCATTTTTGTCCTACTTGATGCATGACAAAAGGTATTTAAAATACTCAATTTTGATTTATAGATACTTCAAACAATATAAATTAGCTTCAACAGAATGGATCTTTCACTCGGATGATGTATTGTTGTATTTGAGTGGGAAGGATTCGAGCTCAAATCCTTCCGGAACTACATAAATGTGCGTGTGTTTTCACACACACAGAGACCCTTCCAAAAGGACTTGAGCCCGAATTCTTCCAACTCAATTTCAATCCTCCGATATTCGAATACAAGATCCACTCCATTGAAGTTGATCTATATTATTTTTAAGTATTTATAAACCAAAAATTAAGCATTTTAAATACTTTTGCCAATCTATCAAGAGGCACAAAATGAACGGTTGAAAGTAGTGAGTTGGTTAGATTTATGTCTTTGGACATACAAATCCTTGATCCGGCCATTTCATTATGATCTAAACATTTAAAAAACCCTACAAATCATATTTTGTTAGGTTTCAAATATTCTAAATCATTAAACTAACCAACTCATTATTTAGGCTGTCCGTTTTTTCCCTACTTGATGCATGAGGAAAATGTATTCAAAACGCTTGATTTTTGGTTTATAGATTCTTAAAATAATATAGTTCAACTTCAACGGAGTGGATTTTTTATTCGAATGTCTAATGTTGCTATTTGAGTGGGAAGGATTCAGCCTCAAATCTTTTTGGAAGGACACAAGTACACACACAAGTCTATCTGTGTGTGTAGTATGGACTTTTGTCCTTCTAAAAGGATTCGAGCTCGAATCCTACTCACTCAAATAAAATCCTCCGACATTCAAATACAAGATCCACTCCGTTGAAGTTGATTTATATTATTTCAAGTATTTATAAACAAAAAATCAAGTATTTTGAATACTTTTTGCTCACGCATCAAGTAGGGGAAAAAACGGACAGTCTAAATAGTGAGTTAGCTTAACAGTGTAGAACATTTAAAATCTAACAAAAATTGGTTTGTATGGGTTTTTAAATATTTAGATCATTATCAAATGGTAGGATCTATAATTTGTATGTCTAAAAATATAGATCTAACCAACTCACTACTTTCGGCCGTCCATTTTGTGCCGCTTGATGGAGGGGTAAAAAATATTCAAAACACTTAATTTTGGTTTATAGATACTTGAAATAATATACATCAACTTCAACGGTATAAATCTTGCATTATAATGTCAGAGGGTTGTATTTGAGTAGGAATGACACGGGGCTCGAATCCTTCTGTAATGACACAAGTCTCTCTCTCTCCCCCCTTTATACACACACAGAAGGATTCGAGGCCGAATCCTTCCTACTCAATACAACTCTGTGACGTCCGAATGCAAGATCCACTCCTTTGAATTGATCTACGCATTCTTTCAAGTAACTAAAAACAAGAAAGATCATATATTTTGAATATTTTTTACCTATCCATTAAGTAGGCGTAAAATGACCGACTGAAACTTAACTTACATATTGTTTAGATATATGTCTTTAGATATATAAATTCTTAATCCGACTATTTTATCATGATTTAAATATTTAAGAACCCTCACACACCAATTTTTTTTAGATTTCAAATATTCGATATCATTAAGCTAACTAAAACTCACTATTTCGGCCGATCATTATCAAAAAGTTGTGTTTGAGTGGGAATGATTCATCCTTGAATCTTTTCGGAACGGCAGGGGTCTATCTCTACACATACATGTATATATATTTGTTTGCAATATATACACACAGAGATACATATAAGAGTGAGAGGAAGGCAGGTAGGTCGAGCGTACCGTTTGCAAGGTCGAGAAGGAAATCGGCAGGATTCATGGGAACAGAGGGAGCGTATCCAATGGTGGCAAAGTAGTCCATGGCCTCGGCGGCCTTGCCGAAATAGACAGAGCTGCCGTCGCAGAGAAGCAAGAGCTTGTGGAACATGTAGAAGAGTCTGCTGGAGGGCTGGTGGATGGTCATGACAACGGTTCTGCCCCCTTTAGTGGTCATCTCCCAAAGCTTGGAGACGATCCTCTGGGCGGTGGTGGAGTCGAGACCCGACGTGGGCTCGTCAAGAAACAAGAGGCTGGGGTTGATGAGCATCTCCTGTCCGATGCTCACTCTCTTCCTCTCCCCCCCGGACACACCTCTGATCATCTTCCCTGCCGCGGCTGCTAATCCGCCGACCATGCTGTTGCGGCACCCAGTGAGTGCTAATTCCTCCATCACGGCCTCCGCCAGGGCGACCTTGTCCTGCTTGGGCAGCGTGCTGGGGAGTCGGAGCAGGGCGGTGTAGAGCAGAGTCTCCATGACTGTGAGGTGAGGATAGAGAACATCATCCTGTGTAACGAACCCCAGGTTCCGTCTCATCGAGTTGGACAGGGCCTTGCCGTTGAATGTTACACTGCCCGACAGCTGGCCACTGAGTCGGCCGGCGAGAGCTGTGAGGAGCGTGGTTTTCCCACTTCCTGACGGACCCATCATCGCCACCATCTCACCCGGAAGGACAATTCCAGACAATCCCTTGAGAATTTTCCGACCACCGCCGCCACCTGATTCAATATGATCATCTGATGATGATTTACTACTGCTGCTTTCGATCTTGTACGCCACATCTTCGAACTGCATGCCCATGCCCATGCACAAACAAAACAAAACAAAACCAATTACAGTTGCAGTACGCTAATATTTATATATATGCAATTCATATATACATATATTTATATATATATAAAGATTATGCATGCATGTATGGTTTCTCTTTCTTTCATTTCTGCTCCCCGCCGTCCAAAAATTCTTTTTGAAGAGCTATAGATCTAGTAGATTTATTCCCACACAAATTAATTCATTTTAATTTCTTCTTTAAAGATTGATCCTCAAACAACTTTCATATGAATTAATTGAATGACCTGCGGGACATATATATCAATTATTAATTATAAGAAATGAAAAGAAGAAGGAAAAATATCACTCGGATTGTGGTACCTTGAGGATCACAGGACGCTTGGATTGAGAAAAGATAGAGCGGCACTGCCGTCCAACCTCTAAACGAGAAGATACTGCTCCAGCCTCCTCCATTTCCTTCTATTAACGTAATTGATATTCTGGGGGATCTATATCTTCGACCTCTTTAATCCCTAGATAAGTTAAAACTGATCGATGATATAACGAGAATTAATGAGAAGAGTACTGGAAGAGGAGGAGTCATCGATCCCTAACTCTGAACTCTCCCTTAATATAAGGATCTGAGAAGATACCCGCAGTTAGCTACAGCAATTGCAATAGGGACGTATATGTACCGGATATTGCAATTGAAAATGCAATTAAGGATCAAGGTGGAAAGGTTTGAATAGGAACGTCTCTCCCCTTGTCCTTCACAAAAATAATAACAACATGGCGTGGTTCCAATTCCATCGTCCCAAGTGCATGTGTTTTAATTTGGTGACTAGACTTAGCACAACGTAATATAAATTATAAAATTAACACATACATGCATACAACCATCAGTTTGTTATCAGGACAACGAGAATAGTTCAACACATGCAACACAAATTATCCCTTTTTTGTTGCTTCTTTTCCCCCTTTTTAATCCCTTTCTTCTTATAATTTGGTTTAGCTTCTTTTCTACTTCTACAGCATGAGGTGGAGCTAGCATATATCTGCCATCCGTTCACCACTAACAAGGCTTAATGGGGGAGGGCTAGTTGCAAGATATATATCTACGTCTTAATTACTATATGAATTTTATCCATTTAAAGTGCTAGCTAATCTCTTTCCAGTAAGAATATTTCCCCCCCCACCTTTTAATGATAATTGAGGCGAGTAACCCTCACTTAATATGGATCTTCTCCACAACTAGCAAGGCAAATGGAGGATCCACTTCTTAACTACTATTGTGTGAAGATAAATGGATATTCACTAAAAGCAAGCGTACGTTAAGGTGTGTCGGTCCCAAATTGAAGTACACTTCTTTTTTAACTATTAATTCCAATGAAATAAGCAAATAACAGTTGACGGGTAGCATTTAAACATCATCTCCAATGCTCATTCTCTGGTGGAGGAGGGGGTCTGCTTCCAAGCCGCGCACATGCTTATTGCTAATTGAAGAGGATATTCTTTCATCTACACACACAAATGGCCGATTCTGGGATTTAAGGGGCTTTGTGCGAAAAGTTAACACAAAGCCCTTCTCTATATACTCATAAAAATAAAAATAAAAATACTGACAATTGTATTGTACTTTTCAAGTTACAATAAATTAGAGCTAATAATAAATAAAACTATGCACAATAAGAAATTAAATTTGTAGATAATAAAATTTTCATCTATCCAATTAACAATATAGATTATTTCAAAGAAACTAAAAGTTAAAAAGAAGAAATAAACTGACAATAAAGTTACCAACCTGATCAAAGAGAGCAGTTACAACTCGAGTGTCTTCAGAAAGAATCAGACTTCAGATCAAGAGCGTTTTCAACTCAAGCTTCTATTGTTTTCACGCTGTTGAGCTCTAAAAAGGTTCAAATTTCAAAAGATCAAAAATTGTTACACTTAAGTCAAAAATTATAACCACTTTGAAATTTGAACACTTCAGCTAGAAATTGTAACATTTTAAAACTTTTGGTTCAATGCACAAAAAAGCAAGTCTCAAAACTAACTTCAGGGAGCATGTTTCAAGAAATAGATCTTCAACATTGAGCCTAAAAATACAACATTGTTCAAGAAATTATAAACAGCACTTCAAATGGAGGATTATGAGCTCTGAGAAGATATAACCTGAGAAACACAATGATGAATAAGTGAATAAGATTAACAAAGACTTCAACATGTGTATAGAATAATCAATTAAGACAATGTCAGGCTTAGCAAGGCACAGAGATAAAAAGTATTTTTATAATGAGATTCCATTAGTGGACCAACTCAGGAAAAGAACAATATAAAAAAAAAGATATTTATTCTTTAAAAAAAGATAAAATATCATGGCCAAAAAAAAAAGGGAAAAAAAGAGACCGGACAGAAAATTTTAAAGTATAGGGACATGATTGGAAAACTTGTACTCTTAGTTTCTCAAATTTAATACAAATATTGTAAAGCTTGTTCTACATAAAAGCAAAAAAGAAAATCAACTACAAGCTTTCAGAACGCGTCTCAAAACATCCAAAGCACAAATATTTAATATCAGGAGTCCTAATCATAGAAAAGGTCAAAAAAAAAAAAAAAAAAAAAAAAAAAAAAAAAATTCACCCTCGTTGTTCATCAAACACTCGCTAGACATCAAAAATAGACCAGCCCTTCATCTCAAACAAGCAAAATCTAAGCTTTTGAAATGCAACCTTTCAGAAATGGGGTGTGAACTTATACATCTAACACACATTTGGTTTATTTGCGTTTTAACCATTCAAACAGTAATTATCGGACATTTACTCATGAATCACACAAACATCATACCCAACAACCATTTCATAAATCACTTAAAAGCCTACAATACAGTCATGACCAAAAACTAAAAGAGTTCACTCGGACAATTCATCAAACATTTAATATCCATACAAACCAACCAAACCCAATAACCATTTCTTACCTGAACAATAGGAAACCTCGAGATCCAGCGGCTCCGGCAAACATAGTCCACCCCATAAACCAACCCAAGCACCAACCTGGGAGCGGATATTGTCACCCAAGAAATGAGGAAGGCACCCTACAAATAATTACAAGTGTGCCATTATATTTTTAGACACAGCTATCATCGTGAAAAAGATTAAAATGTGTAGCTCACCTAGAGGAGGGGGGGGGGGGGGGGGGTGTTTGGTGAATAGGTGACTAACTAATCAAATGCACAAATAATGCGGAATTAAAAACTATTTATGCAAATTAAAACTATTACACTACACACAAATTATAACTAAAGAGTGTAGCCGAATTCGCAGCGAAGGGCTCTGGACTATCTCCTCAAGATTCTTCTAGATTAAAAGTTGAGGTGTCAATGTGGCTCTCTTGGTTGAATACAAGTGTGAGCAACACAAACAGCTCAAGCATATATATCAATAGAGCAGAAGTAAAAATCAAGCATATAGCGATGTAACAATAAAAGTATGCAAGATATAAACACAAGCGAGAGAGAGATGAGCAATCGCAAACACGGAAGATTTATTTCGAGGTTCGAGCACACTTGCTCTACGTCCCCGCGTTCAACACTATAAAGGATTTCCGCTAGAATCGATCTGATAAGATCACTCGGTGTCACAAAACCTACAACGAGCTCCCTCAAGAACTCTTGGACCTGCAAGTCCTTTACTTGTTCCCGCAAAATAAAACACACGCAAGCACACTAGCTTGCGAGGCCGCACCTCACAATGCGATTCCTCAAGAATTCTACACAACGCGAACCCACTAGCTCGCCGAGGCCTCAATCTCTACAACACCTCAAATACAAATTTGAAACACTTGGTGATCTCCTTCACTTGATCACCAAAAATGCTCTCAAAACAAATGATCCCTAGAGGATAACTATATCAATGAAAAGCTCAAGTTTGTATGAGAAAAATAAGATAGATTTTGTGGACGAAAACTCAAGAGATCTTCTTTGGAAAATACAAGAGATATACTCTTCATAAACACTCTTTTTTATATAGAATTTAAGCTCTAAAACTTGTTGGAAAATCTCTGAGAAACGTGAGAAAAACTGACTCAAAAAACTCTCTTGAAATCTTGTAGAAAACTGGCCAAAACAACCCCCTTTAATATAGTTACAAAAATTAGCTGTTGGGGCAAAAACCCAGGCTAGATGACCGACCGGTCGACCGGGCGAACGGTTATTATTTAGACTGTTGAGTTGCCCGTCAACTGCCCGATCGACCACACCCGGGTCAAAGACCTATCGGTCGACCGCTCGGTCGACCGAGGCCAGAACCAGAGAGCTGGTCTCTCTGGTCGGTCGACAGCTCGGTCGACCTGGGCCAGATCCAGAGAGCAAGCTCTCTGGATCGGTCAACCGACTCTCAAGTCAAGGCTTTGTGCACATCAGTCGACCGCTCGGTCGATAGCTAGAAGCCCGGAACAGGATTTTAAGGTTTGAAAAACAAAACTTTGAACCCTAAAATTTTATTTAAAACCCGTAAAAATCCATAAAAATAGGTTCATAAAAATACCTTGAAGTACAAATATGTGTGATTAAAAATCAATACATATTACAAACAAGTTGAACTATCTTTGCGATATAGAAATTTTGTCTTAAACAAAAAACGTATTTTTAAAATCAATCTTTAAATTGAAAAATGATTTTTCCAAAATTTGTTTAAATACAAAAACAAGATATTTAAACACTATTGAAGCATAGTATGTGTGGATATGATCCAATACATATATAAGATAAAATATCTATGTTTTTGACAATTAAGCTCAAAATAAACGTTTTGACTTTAACAAAACTTAAATGCATGAATTAGAAAATTCAAATAAGTTTTTAGACAATATGAAGAGTGTATATGGCTGAAATCCAATATACAAATAAACCATGTAAACTTGTTTTGCCGAACTCTATTCATGAAACAAAAAGATATGTTCTTTGAAGCTCAAAACCAAAATGGTTAAAACTAAAACCGAAAACGTGTCTTATGAAAATATTGTATAAATTTTATGTGTGTGTATGAGCTTGAGTAATTCATAACTAATCTATCCTTTACATTTTGTCTTAAAAAAAATAAAAAAATCTTAACACTTACAAATATGACACAAGTCTTGAAAATCTTCTCAAGAAAATCTTTTCTCTTCTTGACTTGGTCCAAAACATGATCCGTGAGTTAGACTCCTCTTTGAGTACTTAGTGCGATCTTGATGCGCGAGCTCTTGAATCAAGACGTGCTAGCTTTAAAACTTGACTTTGAATCTTTTATTGGAGCTAAACACTAACTAAAATCTTGATCAAATTCTGAAAGTTATAAATACAAGACCATCAGTACTATAATTACATGAGTTAATCATCATCAAAACTAGAGTGATGGGCCATTAGGCCAATAATCTCCCCTTTTTTGATGATGACAAAACTAATAGAGTTATATATGCATGGATTAAAGGTAAGCTTCATAGAAGCTCCCCCTTAACTCATGCATAGTAAAAACAATATATTATTCAATGAAGGCATATAAACTGAGCAAACATATATGCATAAACCAAAAAAATTAAGCATGCATATATAAACTTACTAAATTCTTCTCTTCTTTTTGTCAACTCTCAACAAAGGGATGAAGATAAAAAAAATAATATAAATGTATATGCGATATAAATTTATGAAGAGGAGAGTCTATTAGGTGAACTCCCTTTGCATACATGCATTACATGAAAAAGGGATGACTAGACCCTAACCCACATAAGCATAATATACAATGTATAGAAGGAGATGTTAAGTCCCCTACACACGTGTACGACATAAAGAAGAGAGGTCAAGCCCTTCAATATATAAAATACACTCAAAATGAATCTATACATAGAGGAGATGTTAAGCTCCCATTACATATAAGCAATACATATCAAAAAATTTTGAAAAACTTTTTAAACAAAAATTTGATACCAATTTAAAATAAAAATTTGAAACTAGCTGTAATCAAAACAAATTTTAATATACCACTTGTAGGTGGCAAAACAAATGTTGATATACCATTTATAGGTAAACATAAATATTATAGATAAGCATCAACATGAAATCATTTTAAGTTTTTAAAGAACTTTTTCTCTCCTTTTGAAATAATGCATAAGCTTGTATATGATACTAATTAAAAAATCAATTGTCATTAAAAACTAAATTAAGCTTAGCAAGAAGACAATTTGTGCTAGAAAAAGTTAACATTTTTTCTTAATCTTAGCACACTAAATCATATATATGTATGTATGAAAATATCTCTTGAAATTAGATGCATATATATATAGAAAACACATATGAGTATACAAAAATAAAAATACCATGAAGATCATGTGTATAACTCACATCAATCCACCCTTATCATGCACATGTTAAAAAGATATTCATTAAGCATATAAGACATGGTCACCAAACCAACCGGCCTTATAAGGTAGCAGTTTTCAAAAATAAGATTTGAAAATAATTATAAATTGAAAACACTACCTACTAAAGAATAGATAACTAGTTTAAAATAATTTTTGAAAACTAGTTAAAGATCCTTCAAAACATGAAACCAAATCATATATCCCATGAAGCATGCTAAATACACAAAAATTGACAATCAAGATCTATAAGGTATATATATAAGCTCATGAAAATAAGGTCATGAGTAAACAAGAGAAATGTGAGTGTGCAAAGCATATTCATGAAGATAAGACAAGAAGCCCAAAAATCAAAACAAACATGAAATTGTTTTTTTACAAAAACATGATATATCATATACTTATACATGAATCATCAATACTAGGACATACAATATACAATCAAATACATAATTGAGTACACAAAAGAATTTGAGCATGTAAAGCATGTAACTCAAACATTATACATGTATAACACAAGTTTTAATAGGATATGTATATGAACATGATATAGATATACAAACCAATATCTGTTTTAACTAAAGCATACAAAAATATGAATCAACCAAAAGAAATAGGCATGTTAATCATTTGAAAATATGAACACTATTTTCAAAAAAATACATGCATAGCTAATAACCAATGAACTCAACATTAAGCATGAAACAATATATGAATGAGTCTAGGTCACTACACTAGCATATAATCATTTAAAATATATTTAAAAGTGGAGTATGAAATGGTTACCAACATGAAGTCGCTAATCCACTTCTCCAAAACATGAGGTGATCCTCTCACCATACTTTCTTGATAGCGATGCTTCTATTTGGTGTGTTCTTCTCAAGCTCCATGTGCATCACCACCAAGGCACCAACCCTCTCACGTATTTTGAGAGCCCACACCTACATAAAAAATAAGTGATGTGAATTTTGCTACCCATATCTTTTTGGGTCCATGAAGGTTAGAAGTAATAGAAACCCAAATATTTTTATTTGCAAAATTTATAAAATTTAATCTATCAAAACAAAACTTTGTAAGATGGCCTCTGCGGCCATAATGTGTATTTGTACACTTTAGCATACATATGAGAATGGGTGTGATCATGATGTCATGAGATGAATGTCATGGTGGGTGCGCATGTATGTGAGAAATTTGTTTCTTGTAAAGTATAGATTCCAATCTATTATGATTAAATGCACATTGGCTCAAAATGGAGCCCAAACAATCAATTTTCTTCTTTACAATGAAAATTTCATTATTAACTTTGGAAGAAGAAACATGAGAAGAAAATTTTTTTTCTTTTAGAAATAGAAATATTTTCCTTTTCGTTCAAAACTATTTTCTTTTTCAAGGAGTCATTTTCTTTTGAGATTCGAGCACACTTGCTCTACGTCCCCGCTTTCAACACTATAAAGGATTTTCACTAAAATTGATCAGGCAAGATCACTCAGTACTGTAACACGTACAACGAGCTTCCTCAAGAACTCTTGGGCCCGTAAGTCCCACACTTGTTCTTGCAAGAACAACACACGCAAGCCCACTAGCTTGCAGAGGCGCAACCCTACAATGCGCTTCCTCAAGAACTCTACACAACGCAAACACACTAGCTCGCTGAGGCCTCAACCTCTACAACACCTCAAATACAAATTTGGAACACTTAGTGATCTCCTTCTCTTGATTACCAAAAGCATTCTCATAACAAATGATCCCTAGAGGATAAATATAGCAATGGAAAGCTCAAGTTTGTGTGAGAAAAATAAGATATATTTGTGGAAGGAAACTCAAGAGATCTTATTTGAAAAATACAAAGATTCACTCTTGATAAACACTCTTTTTGATATAAAATTTAAGCTCTAAAACTTGTTAAAAAACCTCTGAGGAAGGTGAGAAAAACTAGCTCAAATCCCTCTTGAAATCTTGTAGAAAACTGGCCAAAACAGTCCCTTTTATAGAGTTAAAAAAACTAACTGTTGGGGCAAAAACCCAGGCCAGATGACCTGTTGGTCGATTGGCGGGTCGACCGGCTGACAATCATTTTTCAAACCGTTGGGGTTGTCTGTCGACCGCCCAATCGACCGCACCTAGGTCAAAGACTTATCGGTTGATTGCTCGGTTGACCGAGGCCAGAACCACAGAGCTGGTCTCTATGGTCGGTCGACCGCTCGGTCGACCGGCCCTCAACCCAGGGCTTTGTGCACATTCCATGCACATCAGTCGACCGCTCGGTCGACCGAACTCTGGTTCGGTTGACTGGTCGGTCGACTGCCAGAAGCCCATAAGAGGGTTTTAAGGTTTAAAAAACTAACTTTGAAAAACCCTAAAATTTTATTTAAAAATCATAAAAAATCCACAAAAAATAGGTTCATAGAAATACTTTGAAGTACAAATATGTATGATCAAAATCATCACATATTACAAACAAGTTGAACTATTTTGCGATATAGAAGTTTAGCCTTAAACCAAAAACTTATTTTTCAAAATCAATCTTCAAATTGAAAAATGATTTTTTTTCAAAGCTTATTTAAATACAAAAATAAGATATTTAAACACTATTGAAGAATAGTGTGTATGGATATGATTCAATACACATATAAGATGAAATATCTATGTTTTTGATAATTAAGCTCAAAATAAGTTTTGACTTTAATAAAACTTAAAAGTATGAACTAGAAACATCAAATAAGTTTTTAGACAATATGAAGCAATAGTGTATATGGATGAAATCTAATACAAAAACAAACCATGTAAACTTGTTTTGACAAACTCTATTCATGAAACATAAAGATATGTTCTTTAAAGCTCAAAATCAAAACAGTTAAAACTAAAACCGAAAACTTTTCTTATGAAAATACTATATAAATTTTGTGTGTGTATATGAGCTTGAGCAATTCACAACTAATCTATTCTTTACATTTTGTCTAAAAAAATTAAAATCTTAACACTTACAAATATAAAACAAGTCTTGAAAATCTTCTCTTGAAAATCTTCTTCTTCTTTACTTGGTTCAAAATATGATCTTGACCTAGA
>JAVJIF010024583.1:0-63477 GCA_038442645.1 Agave tequilana
CCCTAACGACGACGTTCAGTCTCCCTGCCCAGAATGTCATCATGCACAATCAAAGGTGCCCGCTATTACCTTCACAGCGGAAGATATGCTTCTCAAAGACAACAAGCACGATCGACCGCTGTACTACACCGGATATATCGGTTCAACATGCATTGAGCGGGTACAAGTCGATCCAGGGTCTGCACTCAGCATCATCCCAAAAGGCTTCTCTACTTCCTCGGCATACCATTGTATAGGTTGTCCGCAACCACGACTACAATATACGATTTCAACGCCGGAGCAGTCATCCACTGGGGAAGATTCGACTCCGTTGCAGAATCGGGAGTCTGAAGTCAGAAGTGACATGCTATGTCATTGATGCTGACACTTCATATACCTGCTGCTAGGACGACCATGGATCCATGCCAACTGGATCGTCCCTTCCACCCTCCATCAATGCTTCAAATATGTCGAAGATAATGCGACAGTACGAACTGTCTTTGCTGAGAGACAACCATTCAAAGGAGTGGAAAAACTACTTCACTGACGCTCTCCTATATCAAGAGGCCGTGGAGCACTTAAAGAATCGTTGCCGGACGATGATGAAAGTGGCAACGAGGTGGATTCAGAATCCGAAACAGGCATGCCAGCCATTCTGATTGGTGAACCAATTATAGCATGTCTCAATAATCCCCTATGTAATACTCCTTCAGAGGATGAAGGTGAATGGTAATTAATGATAATTTCTTTTGATTATCCTGCGACTGTTGGGCTACTTGAATCCATTACGATGCTCTCTGCAACATGCCCTTTACACAACCAAGTGCGTCCAGTACGCCCATGGAATCCGCAGAAGGAGCCGTCTTGGTGATCCCGCCATCCAAAGAAGGTCAGTTACGATAATCTTCGTAGAACCCATTCACGGGGACCCGCGGTCGCAGATTCAAGTTCAGACCCAGACACTCCACAATTCTTTCATTACGCGCGGCCAGCGCGCCATATTATGAAGAAAATGGGGTATCGACTTGAAGCATGGAGCAGGCCTGAATTTCGGAAAAGGAAGGCGTAGTTTATGCGGAACTTTGTGCCTAAGGGAAGCCTGCAAATTACTATGATAGTACACGCAGGGGGTTAGGGTATGTTACACCCACATCGTCAGCAATGGTTCAAAGCCAAGGACGACGGATCAGCTCCATCACATTCGGCTTCATCCTCCGAGTGGGACTCCGATATCAGTATAGGAGGAATGTTCAAGGACCTCACTGCTAATATGACCTCAAGTAGTCAATGGAACCCGCAGAAGCCCTGATGAGGAACCATGGCCCCAGCAATTAGACCTTCAATGGGAAAAGCGATTCGAACTGCGCGAGCCACCCACTAAAGACAGGTGATGCAGGTCAATCTGGGAAGTCAAGACCATCCCAAACCCATCTTTATAAGTGAAAGCCTATCACTTATAGAAAAGGAGGAATTGATAATACTCGTAAAGAGTATATAGATGTCTTCGCATGGAGCTACGAAGATATGCCCGGACTTGATCCATAGGTCGCTATGCACCGTCTAAACATCAAGCCTGACGTCAAGCCAATCAAGCAACAACAACGTCGGTTCCGCCCAAACATCATGGAAGCTATTGAAGCCGAAGTTCACAAGCTCATCGCATGTCGCTTCATTCGGGAGGAACAACATCCAGATTGGGTAGCTAATATAGTCCCCGTCCTCAAGAAGAACGAAAAATACAGATATGCATCGATTACCGTGATCTCAATACGGCCTGTCCCAAAGACGAATTCCGCCCTGCCCATCACCGATGTCATGATTGACAACACATGCGGGTTCGAAAGGATGTCTTTCATGGACGACTTTTCAGGATACAACCAGATCAAGATGTATCCCGACGACGAGAAGCATACTTCGTTCCGAACACCATTGGGGTATACTGCTACACTGTAATGCCCTTCGGACTGAAGACACCGGAGCAACCTACCAGCGGGCAATGAGTACGATCTTCTGCGATCATCTCCGAAAAACGGTGGAATGCTATGTCGACGACATTGCCGTCAAAAGCCGCAACAAGAATGAACATCTTCGTGACCTGAGAACGATGTTCGACATAATGCGGGCTCATCAACTGAAAATGAACCCGACAAAATCCTTCTTGGGAGTGTCAAGCGGCAAATTCCTTGGGTTTATTGTCACATCAAAGGATTCATCTGACCCAGACAAAGTCAAAGCCATCCAGAGCATGCATCCACCAAGGAATCTCAAAGAGCTCAGAGGCTTGCAAGGCAGGCTGGCCTATATCAGAAGATTCATCGCAAATCTCTTAGGCCGCTGTCAGCCGTTCACCCGGCTCATGAAAAAGGGTACTTCCTTCGTATGGGATCAAGCTTGTCAGGAAGCTTATGAAGACATCAAGAGGTACCTCACAAAGCCTCCAGTCTTAGTGGCCCCTACATCAGGGAAGCCATTCTTGCTTTATGTAAAGGCTATGGACTACTCCCTCGGTGCCCTCCTCGCTCAAAAGGACGACAATGGCCACGAGCAGGCCATTTATTATCTGAGCAGAACTCTCATAGGAGCGGAATCTCGCTACAACCCTATCGAGAAAGAGTGCTTAGCTCTCGTCTTCGCTGTTCAGAAGACACGACATTATTTGGTCGGCCAGACCATACATGTCATCTCCAGAGTAAACCCATTGCGTCTTCTTATGACGAAGCCAGGATCATTGAATTCAAGATTGGCTAAGTGGGCACTTTTATTGTCTCAATACGACATGATCTTCACGCCTCAGAAGGCGGTTATAGGCCAGGCCCTTGCAGAGTTCTTGGCTGCTCATCTAGTTCCGGAGCATTCAAAACTTCACGAAGATATCCCTGATGAGTCTTCGAGTCTTATGCAACCTCAGAAGAGGAAGTGTGTCAGATGTTCTTTGATGGAGCATCGCGAATGGCCCTAAAGGCAAAATTATTGCCGGAGTGGGGGTTGTGTTTATCTCCCCACAGAATCATGTCCTGCCCAGAGCATTTTCTTTGACAGAATCGTGCTCCAACAATGTAGCAGAATATAATGCTCTGCTCATTGGTCTTCAGCTCGCCCATGGAATGGGGGTACGCTACCTCGAAGCTTATGGCGATTCAAAACTGATCATCAATCAGGTTAAAGGCGAATACGAAGTCCGCCATGAGGACTTGGTGCCTTATTACCATACAGCCATCGAATTGGCTAACCTATTTGAAGGTTTCTACATCGGGCATGTATCCCGATCTCAAAATACTAAGGCGGACGCCCTTGCTGCATTAGCAACAACTCTAGCCTTGCCAGCCCACACCGAGTATCACCTCACAGTCACAACTCGACATCTTGTATGCTCCAAGCACATGCTAAGAACTCGAGAAGTCTATAATGTCTCGACGAATCTTGAGCCGAGGGATTGGCGCTTTCCTCTTATTGACTATGTTCTGCACGGTCTGCTTCCAGACAATCCTAAAGAAGCGGCATCTATCAGACGAAGGTCTCTCCGTTTCTACTACGATCCGACTCTGAAGACACTTTACCGTCGTTCATATGACGGTGTCCTCCTCCGTTGCCTTTCCAATTCAGAGGCACAGGAAGCGCTCCAAGAAGCGCACGATGGCACTTGCGGAGCTCATCAGCCAGGTCCAAAGCTTAAGGACAGGTTGCATAGGCTGGGATATTATTGGCCAACTATGATAGCCGACGCCATCCAATATACACGAAGGTGTAAAGCATGTCAGATTCATGCGGACTTCATACACCAGCCTTGGAGTTGCTCCACCGACTGCTGCTTCATGGCCATTTGAAGCATGGGGAATAGACGTCGTAGGGCCAATCAGCCCTTCTTCGACAAAAGGTCACCGGTTTATCCTAGCAATAACCGACTACTTTTCAAAATGGGCGGAGGCTATACCACTGGTTGAAGTCAAAACCTCCAATGTGGTTCACTTTATCAAACATCATGTCATCCATCGATTTGGTGTCCCTAGGCAGATCATCCACGACAACGGTCCCCAATTCATCAGTCAAGTATTCTATCGGTTCTGCGATAAATACCGAATTCAGAATGTGTCTTCAACTGCCTATAATCCTGCTGCCAATGGCTTGGCGGAAGCATTCAACAAAACAATCATCAAGCTGCTCAAGAAATTCGTCTCCTCGAATAAGCGAGATTGAGACGAAAAGCTGGGTGAATGTCTTTGGGCCTACCGAACCACGGTTCGGACACCGACAGGCAATACCCCTTTTTCCCTGGTATATGGGTGCGAAGCAGTCCTCCCATTGGAAATCCAGATGTCATCGTTGCGTGTAGCTCTGATTACTAAAACACATCAGAAGACAATGATCGCCTACGCCTTCAAGAGCTCGAAGCTTGGACGAGAAGCGACTACAAGCTCAGCAGCATATTGAGCTATATCAAGCTCGAATCTCAAAAGCCTTCAATAAGAAGGTCAAACAGAGAGTCTTCCAGAAAGGAGACCTGGTCTTAGCCGTCAGACGACCGATGATTATGACGCACAAGACCAAAGGCAAATTTCAGCCTAAATGGGAAGGACCGTTTGTAATAGAAACAGTCTATTCAAACGGAGCATACCGCCTCACGACTGCAGAGGGCGACCTACTCATGATGCCGATCAATGGCAAGTTCTTAAAGAAGTATTATCCTTAATCAAGGATCCTTCTCTTGATCAAGTTAACACTGCACCTCTGATCAAGATCTCCGAGAGCCTTTCTCTGCCTCCCAGTGAGGTCATACAGCCATAAACCACAGGAACCTGGTCGTGCACCAGTTATCCTAAAGGAGAGTAAGGGTTATGCAGACATTAACCCGATAATCCAATATCCTTAACGATTAAGGATAGAGGAAAATGTTGGCCTGTAAGCCCAACATAAGTCCTCGACAACTCATCATGCTGAGGGGAATAACATGGCTAGCCCAATTCAAACGGTAGTTTGGTAAAGGCATATCAAACCCGTTGACAGCTGGGGATTTGCTAAAAATCCTAAGGGACCAGTTCCCATTTGATTCCCTCTCCAAAGTCGCTTACCAATTCTCATCCATAGGATGGTAAGACCACATACACATTTCGCTGTTACGTTAACATTAAACCTATGACGGCAATTCCCTCGTTTCTCCCCGTGAGAATGAGACCTCCAAAATCACTTACCAATTTCTCATCCATGGAATGGTAAGACCACATATACATTTCGCTGTTACGTTAACATTAAACCTATGACAGTGATTCTCTCGTTTCTCCCTGTGAAAATGAGACTTTCTTTTCTCCCAAATTCCACTACAAACTCGATACTCGTTGACATTTACAAAAGACGAGTATCACCTATTTTTGAGCTTGGTGGCGTCTCATCCGGTTATGTCATTGCGACCGCTGAACCACAGACAGCTAAGTCTCAACCCGAGCCCTGTTGACATTTACAAAAGACAGGTCTCGATACGCGTTGACATTTACAAAAGACGAGTATCACCTATTTTTGAAGCTTGGTGGCGTCTCATCCGGTTATGTCATCGCGACCTCTGAACCAGCAGACAGCTAAGTCTCAACCCCGAGCCCTGTTACATTTACAAAAGACAGGTCTCGATACTCGTTGACATTTACAAAAGACGAGTATCACCTATTTTTGAAGCTTGGTGGCGTCTCATCCGGTTATGTCATCGCGACCTCTGAACCAGCAGACAGCTAAGTCTCAACCCCGAGCCCTGTTGACATTTACAAAAGACAGGTCTCGATACTCGTTGAAATTTACAAAAGACGTATCACCTATTTTTGAAGCTTGGTGGCGTCTCATCCGGTTATGTCATCGCGACCTCTGAACCAGCAGACAGCTAAGTCTCAACCCCGAGCCCTGTTGACATTTACAAAATATAGGTCTCGATACTCGTTGACATTTACAAAAGACGAGTATCACCTATTTTTGAAGCTTGGTGGCGTCTCATCCGGTTATGTCATCGCGACCTCTGAACCAGCAGACAGCTAAGTCTCAACCCCGAGCCCTGTTGACATTTACAAAAGACAGGTCTCGATACTCGTTGACATTTACAAAAGACGAGTATCACCTATTTTTGAAGCTTGGTGGCGTCTCATTCGGTTATGTCATTGCGACCTCTGAACCAGCAGACAGCTAAGTCTCAACCCCGAGCCCTGTTGACATTTACAAAAGACAGGTCTCGATACTCGTTGACATTTACAAAAGACGAGTATCACCTATTTTTGAAGCTTGGTGGCGTCTCATTCGGTTATGTCATTGCGACCTCTGAACCAGCAGACAGCTAAGTCTCAACCCCGAGCCCTGTTGACATTTACAAAAGACAGGTCTCGATACTCGTTGACATTTACAAAAGACGAGTATCACCTATTTTTGAAGCTTAGTAGCGTCTCAACCGTTATGTCATTGCAACCTCTGAACCAGCAGACAGCTAAGTCTCAACTTTGAGCCTGTTGACACTTACAAAAGACAGGACTCACCAATGCTTGCTGACATTTACAAAAGGCAAGTATCTCCCCTTCAGCCCCGCAAAGGGCTAACCTCCAGATTGCTGACGTCTTAATCGGTTATGTCATTGCGACCTCTGAACCGACGGATAGCGACGTCTCAAAGATTATATCCTCAAGCAAGAACAAGATTGGAGATTCGACAGAAGCCAAAACAAAAGAAAGAATTTCCATTAATTCCAAAAGATGGGAAACATGGAGGCACGTATACAATGACCTACAAGCGTACACTGTACGATCTGAGCCGCTCTCCGAGGACATTTAGCCTCATCTTCCTGTCATCAGCAGCCTGGGAGAGCGCCTGTGACCTCAGCTCAGCCTCATCAAAGTCCACCGCCTGGGCCAGACGAGCTTCAACTTCCGCCAAAGTTGCCCTCTGTGACAACTCCTGCCGCCGCGCAAACTCCTCACTCTGAGCTCTGAGCTCTTCAAGCCGCGCAGTTTCCTCAAGACGCACCGGTATGGCCTTGGATAAGAGGAGATTTGCTTTCCTGATCATTTCCTCAGCCTTCGCAATCTTATCCTCAGCGCCGAGAAGAGCACTAGTGGAGGCGTCAATTGCACTTTCAACCTCTGCTTGCCTTGTTTCCAAGGATTTCAAATCAGAAGAGACGGCCTTAGCAGCCTCTTGAGCAGCAAGCCGGGCCTCGTGCTTTTGGGCAACAAGACAGGCGAGCTGCTCATCAGCTAAGGACGCCGGGTCTGAGCGATAGAGACGACGCCACTCCTCTACAGCCTTCTCAAGTTCATCCACCAGGAGTTCTAAAGCAGCAGCCTGATGATACCCCTCAAAGTCCCGAATGCTCTCAATGTCACGGGAGAGGACCACCTTCAGCTTTGAGAATGGTATAGGCGAGCCCTTCAAAAACTAGGTCGATAGTTCGCTCCAAACTTCTATAAAAGCTATCGACCAGGTCACCTATGTAATCATTCTCGGCCTCAGCCATTTCTGGCAGAGAGGCAACCTCGGAATAGTCCACCAGCCTGGTCGACACCGTCGCAGAAGAAGCAGCAGGAACACTGACAGTAGCAGGACTAGCCGAAGGCGATCTCGGCGGAGTCCTCATCGAAACCAGCACGCCAGCCACCGCGGAGGTAGGACTGGCGACCACCTTTTGAGCAGCAGGCTCAACCACCAGGGTTGGAGAAGTAGGGCTTGCAATCACCCTCAGTGCCGTACTCGGCAAAACAGTCCGCACCTCACTCGTTGATGTGATTGGGAGTGAGGATACCTCCGGAACTGTCGTCCCTTCAACCTCTGGTCCTTCAGCTGATTTAGGCTGATAAGAAGGAAGGTCGCCATACAGCGCGTCCAACACAGCAGCATCCGCCGTGGCCGAGGTGCTCATGTCACCCCTCGATCCCTCAGGAAGATCTACGGCTCCCTTGAAGCTGATGCATCTTGAGGCCGAACACCTGTAACAAGACTGTGGTTAGTCGAGACACTATATATAGAAGAAGCCAAGAGGGTACGATAATACCAAAGGATGATGTTGCCTCGAACATCTCGTCGGCCGCACCAGTCTCCAGAGGCTCCATCGAAAAATTTTTGGCAGAATCAACACGAATAGCCGGCTCGTTTTCACTTGCCGAGTATCCTGTGGACCACCCGATAGAGCTCGATGCCTCAGGACTTCCTTTAGAGGTCCCAACGCCTGAAGGACCGATGTTGGCCACATCACCTCCAGACTCCTCCGGAAGGGCACAGGAACCAGCTTCAGCCCTATAAGTGAATAGGGGATCATAATGTTCCCCTTGCTCTCCAACCGCCTCGGCTCCTGCAACAAGAAGCAAAGGATGAGTTATTCGGAACACATCAGAAGCATTATATGAACAAGGGTAACCTCACCCCAGACCTAGAGCGAATTCACCGCTAGTCGGTTCAGCAACCGACGGTTCAGCCGCTAATGGGGCAGCAGGAGGAATCGCTGTAGAGGGATAACCCTCTACGACAATCGTAGGAGCTTGGCGACGGGGCTTCTTCGCCAATGACTTCCTACGAGAGCTACCCGCTCGCTTTCTCTTGAAGTGGACGTCATAATCCTCTTCTTCCACTCCTTCCATACGTCGTGGGGAAGATGTCCCCATCACACCAGAACCAGCCGCAGGAGTATCAGCTCCAGCCCCCCCATCTCGAAGCGAGGGCTCCCTGCATCAGAAGCCTCGCTGTCATCCACAGCGATGAATTCTTCCAAGCCGGGACACGAACCCGTTTGCCTTCTCTCTTATCAGAGGCTTTCCGCTTCAGTCGCTGAGAGATTAACTTCACACCCGAACTGTTGGCGTTAAATCCAGGAGGTGTGAGTAGAGAAGCCGCGTACCACTGGCAAAAGCATAGAGTCATCAAGAGGCCGGGGATCTTGCAGCGGCGTGCGTAGCCACGCCCCAGTGCCATCCGTAGTAAAGAACCGCCAGGCACGGGCCCCATCAATAAGACTCCCATGAAAGACAGGTCCGAATTGGGATTGCCCACATACAGCTGGTCATACCCGAATTGGCGGGCAAATCGACTCGGGACGTAAGGTTCCAGGTAGCAGGTATCCCCACCCTGTACAGCAAATGCGAGGGCCGGATGCTGACCAGCCACTCGAAAACGCCCCCCGACTCATGGGAGACTGCCCTGACTCCGCATCTCGGAATTCCTCGTTGTATCCTGCGCCGCCCGAATGCGAGGAAAACAGCGGAACAGGCTATAAGCGTCATGACGACGCACTAACTTACGGGCCTCGGCCACGTAGGCTTTCATCCAAGAGCAACCTTCGAATCGGCGGAGAAGCGCCGTTCGAACACCCTGCGGAGGGTCTTCCCCAGCTCCAATCAAAGTAGGGCAGTGTAAGGCGAACCACGCCATCAAGTAGGTGTACGGTAGACCCACCCTAGGATTGGGTCCATCGCAAGGAAGGATAGCACTCTTCCCACGTCTTGTCGCCGGTGGCCTGCAGAAAGCCTCCGTTAGTGCGCGAAGGCCTCTTTGAATACAGCATACCATGGCTGGGAGAAGACCCAGACGGTGACCATGGGCCAGGCGAACGGCGGGTAGCAGAACATTCGGGTGGACGATGTCACCCGAGGAGAAGGCACAACACACTTCTTTAACCAGACGGTTAAGAAACCGGCCAGCAGCGCCTTTCGAGACATAGGCCGACGGGCCTGATGGTGAAAGCTCCGAAGGGTATCACCCTTCTCATAGGGACCAGTGTCTTCTGTTACGATGATATCCCTTTGGAGACACATCTCCATCCGTTCAACAATATCGCCATCAGCAACTCCGCGATGAGCTGCTTCAGGAGCATTCTTCATGTCTGGGAACAGGTAACTTCCCAGCTCTTTAAGCTCTTTGAGCTACCCTTGCCACCACCACGTGAATGCTAGAACAAATATGCAAGTGGCACATCAACTCCCGATAAGTCTCGAGCATAGCAGGCTCCTGCTTCTCCAGGAGAGCCAACTCCACCTCACAGGGAAAATACTCTTCGTATGGAAGAGACCCGAAAGGCAAAGCAGAGATTTCCCACATCTCATGCAAATCCATGCCCAACTCGCCAACCGGGGTGAAGAAGGTCCCCGAAGCTGGGCAGTACAACTCAAGGATGGCGTAGAAGCACGCCACCTTCATCTCAATGCCGTAGCAGGTCGCCCTGACGGCCTCATAGAGATTCAACCCCTCCAAGTCCTCCTCGAAGTGAGCGAGGATATAGTTGATCAACTCCGCCCACCATGTCTTAGGAGGATGAACCCAACCGGGAGCCCTGAAGTCAGTTGCAGGATAGTTCCCGTCAACTGCGCGGAATTGAGTGCCAAAGGTCTGCGCCACAGCCGGGTTCTCTCCCACTGGAAGTTCCCGCGATACCTTCCCAAGGTATAGCCCCATTATGCTGAGGAAGGGCCCGCCCTCGAATAGCCGGACTGAAAAGTCAATCTCCCAACATGGACGGATTCGACGCTTCGGCTTACGCCCCACGCCATCTTCCGAGCCTGAGTCACATTCACGAAAGAAGATAAAGGAAAGTGCCGCTTAGTCGACGGAAGGTAAAACTTCTCGCCATCCAGTTGAAAGATCCATTGTCCTTTGCCTGCCTGTAACTGGCGATCGGGGTCGGATGTGGCATCCCCGAACATAAAGTCGGGCTTTCTGTAAGTCCGACGATCACATCCTCATCAGAGGAGCCGTGGTCAAGATACTCCGCGTGGTCTGCGGATGACCGCCTTGGATGAGTGTATCCCGGACGAGAGAGCTCCGCTCACTGAACAAAGAAGCCTGTCCATGGAATTGCAGGCTGAGGTTACCATCTGCTCTACTGGTCAGCCCAAACAGACTGCTCAGGAGATCGGGAGTGTAATGCACTGCAAAGACAGAAACGAACTATGATTAGTTCAACAATCAAGTGGGTATGAAGACATAAAAATTCACTAAGGCATAGCCTCGCTCAGCAAGCAAGGCCAGCAAGGCGATAGCCTCGATGAAGCTTGATCTCGCGGATAAAACTGCATTTTTACAGAAAGCGTCCAAAGTACCAACTTCGCTTAAGCAGGAAGTGGTATAGCCCTAAGGGCTAACGTCAAAAGTCACCCTTCGTGGCCATGACTGAAGGAACAGACCTATATCCTGTTCCTCAACAGGATGGAGACTGCCCGAGTAATGGCTTCGTATGAAGAACTGTTCGGTTCTTAATTCCCTTGTGCAAGGAAGATAGGGAGGTTCAAGGAAACGAGTTCCCTAATGAGGACAGATCATATTCGATCATCCTAATAGCCAAATGTTGGCTCCAAAGGAGAGAGACCACAGTCTCTAATCAGGTAGGAAAATCCCTTACCGGTGACTGGTCGCTCGATGACCGGAGGAGGAGGACCCTCCGCTGCAGAAGTCGCCACTTCTTTTCCCGCTCGTCTTTTGGGCGCCATTAAAGAGTTGCAAGAGTTCTCAGGGTTCTCTGAACAAAGAAGAAGAGGAAGAGGGAAAGTCAAGAAATCTCTCTGAAAAAAGGAGATCTTTTCCTGCCCAGCCCGATCGGGCTTTTATAGGCCAATCAGCGCCTGAAACGAGGCCTCGAAAAGGGCGTATACCGCCGTTTCGAATTAATTCGAAACGCCGCCCAAAGCGCCTTCCAAGAAGCGCTGCTTCGATTCCACTAAGGGTTAACTTCGCCCTGGCTTAAAGTGCGGATTTCGCACAATCCTTCAAGGACATTCGCCGAGAGGCCTACCTTAGCCCTCTAAAAAGGCGCTGACATGCCAGTCTCGCGAAGATCACTCAAAGAAGAGGACTATGTCCTTAACTCCGCATACAGTTTAGCCCCGCTATGGCCAAACCCTCAAAGAAAGCAAGCAAAGATCAAATGATTAGAAGATGAACTTTCATTGATTTAAAAGGAAGGGTACATTGATATTACATCGAAGTTGTGTTTCATACAACACACCCAGTTGCTCGACAGGGTCATTTGTGCAAAAAAGCATACAAGTGGTTTTATCCGCTTCTAAGTCAACCGACTGGACAAAGGAGGCCTTCCTCCTGCACAAGGCCGTAATCAGTGGTATCGCAAGGACACGATCATTATTCTCCACAAAAATGGCAGATCTTGCCAGGCCATTTTTGTTGAAGCCTGGCAATAAAAACCTATCGCCGCCAACACGATAGATCACGTATAATGGGAATCGGCAGTGATACCAGTGATCTATCGGGTGTGAGGCCCGCTTTCCCGAAGTGGATCGCCCTTAAAGGCCACCAAAGTTGAAAGTTGGCAATGATGCCGGCGACCCCACAGGCAACGCTCATTATCTTGAAGCGGATCATCTCCGACAAAGCAGCTACCAGCCTCACCTCAGAACGAATCATCTCGGATAAGAGGCTGCCAATAGCCTCTGGGACATGCACCCGCTGCCCCGAATTGTTCCTCCTGCTTAAAAGTAAAGCTTCAACTGGGGAAGCATAAGGCAATTTTATGGTTCCTTCCATCAAGTCACCAGATTGGCGAGCATAGCCCACTGCAAGGCAAATCAGAACAGATTAGCAGTTAAGCACAGAAAAAACTGCAAATCAGAATCTTTTGGGTCAAAGCAATCCAATTTCAGTTAAGCAGAGGACAAGCCTCGCCTGCACAACACTGATGGGCTGGCTCAGCAAACGCCAAATCCAAGCCTCGCCTATATGGCTAGCCAGACTGACCCCGTGGGATAGTCTTAACTCCGCCTATATGGCAAGACTGGCTCAACTATTGAAGAGACCAAGTCCCAAGTTTTGCCTGGGCAGCGGACTTAACATGAAGCGATCTTTCTGGGAAGCTATGCCAAAATCCTTCTCTACAGATCAGTCAATTGCAAGATGAAGAACAAGGGAAGTTAATCCCTGAAGCAGCTGTTAAAGCTGAATTAAGGAGATGAGTTCCCTAAAATCGGTGAAGTCGTTGAATGATCAAGACTTACGGTCCTTGGCCGGATAATGACCAGAGTGGGCAGCATGCATTCCCACTAGTTCAGAGATCTGAGTATCTCTCTCAAATCAAGAGAAGAGGAAGAGAGGCAAAGCACTTCTCTTCAGAGGACCTCAAGTGTCCTATTTATAGGCCCCATGGCCTGAGCGCTGCCGCCTCAAGCGTGGAAGCATGAGCGCATTTAAGGCATTTATTACGCCTTGAGAAAAGGGACAGTTTCCCTTGGAACCGTGCAAAGGGAGAAAAGTCTCCCTTATAAAGGCATTTATTGCGCCTTGAAGAAAGGGAATATCCTCCTTGAAAACGTGCAAATCGGAGAATATCTCCCTCGATCAGCACGAAGAAAGGAATAATCCTCCTCGTAACTGGTCCACGGCAGTTGGCCTCGGGAAAGCGACAGATGTTCCAGAGCGAACATATCTAGCTACGAAGCTACCCAGACGCGAGTCTACATGATTCCTCGGCGAATCTACATCCCAAAGCAGGATTGAAAGCGAAGCTGGACTCAACCATCATGGCGACGTTCATACTCCACACACCACTAATCAAAGCAGTTCAAAGTATTTCAAAGTCTGAGCCATTGCAGACTTTCGAAAACTTTGAAGGGGGTCTTGTTGACACTTAAAAAAGACAAGATTCTTATTGGTCCGAACAATGTCTAAACTTGTTGACATTTACAAAAGACAAGTGACAGACGAGCTGAAGACCAGTTTTCACCCATCTCCGAGGGACAAGGAAGCAACTTGGACTCCACTGATCCAGCAAGCAGACAGTGAACCCGGATTATTTCTAAACAGACCTCAGCAGGTCTAAAGATGCTAGCACTTAGCATCACACGAGCCCAAAGGGATAGCCTCGCTTGAGAGGCTAATATCACTCAACTTCGCCTTGAAGCCATTCAAAGCCTCGCCAAGAAGCTAACTCGCGAACTTCGCCACAGAGGACTTCCAGCTCCGCCAAAGGGTTTCTTTCGGACTTCGCTAGAAACCGTCTCTAGCTCCGCTACGAGCTCAATGCGGACGGCTCCGCTATGAATCTGCCACGGTCAACCTTTGACCAATCAAATCTCCGGATGAGATCGGATCTAATCAGATCAAATCCAATTAAGATCAAATCAGAGATCAAATTTGACAGTTGATTGCCACAATCTCTTGACTCTTCTAAAAACGAGTAAGAAGATCAGGAGAAATCCTCCAACGATATGGAAAGGATCAAAACAGATCAAGAGGATCAACCGACCTGCCAATTCTAGCTCCGCAGAAGCTATCTTAACCTCGCAGTAAGGCTACTTTCCAGATTTAAATAGATTCGATTCAATCTGTTTCCATATTTTCAGGGGACGATTATACCCTTGCTCTCCCTATAAATAGGCCGCCAGGGGTACAAAGACACAGGCATACGGGAGGACTCCACAAGCAGAGACTTCTTCATAACGCACCGTGCGCTCTCGAATTCAGAGACCTTTTAGCGAATTGCTTTCTCTATCCAGGGTGTTGATACCCTAACATCGTCCTTCTTCTCAAGGAATCTCCGGAACCAGGCGAGAAGGAATTTCTTATTGAAGGCGATTTTGAGAAGCAGTAAGAGGGTTCTACCAACCTTCTGTTCTCTGATTCCCCGAACCAGGCGAGAAGGGAATCTCATCGCTCGCATCGTCAAAGGGACAAAGTGGTCGCGCGCTGACCAGACTCCTATCGGCACACTTCTCCAGAATCTCTGAGAAGATCTACTTGTAATCTTTTTAAGAATACTTGTAATTTAGCTCCTCAAACTTTTTTTGTAAGTTTTCCCCCTTTGCAAACATAATGGAAAACAGGCTCTCTTTTGGGCTTGGAATTAATCTCTTTTAATTATTGCTAATTAAAGAGATTTTGGGCTTTTTTTTATTTCAGATGTGGACCTGCAAAAATAGAGAGAATATGATTAAAAAGTCATATTTTTATTTGTAATATGCATGGGAATGATGTGGTAAAATATGCAAAATTGTATATCAATCATCAAGCCATCCGTAGTTCATCCGAACGAACTTCTCACCTAGCTCAAGTAACTGTCACCAAATCTGCAGCAACGAACCGAACTGGGAGTTATATGAACCTCCTTACTAATACCGTCATGGAGAACAATGACCTTCAATTTGAACTTGTCTAGCTCACCAACGGTTGACCGACTTTGAGATTCACGTTTCTTCACCTACTGTTGTGGATTCTTCTTGGTTCCTTTTACTACAATCGAATTAATATGTTTAGAATCCAACACGTATACGATCTCTACCACTGTCATATTCAGTGAGATCCTAACTGATACTGAACCAACTGGAGGTGGTGGAGTAGCATCAACTTCTACCCGCTGTGATACATCTTTGGTCTTCAATCTCTTCACCTGCTGAGAGATGGTAGACTTCAACAATGAAGTCTCATCAATCTTGACATGCTTGCTCAAGATAATCTTCTAATTTTTGGGGTCCCATAGCTTATAGCTTTTCATATTCCTCTTGACACCCCAAAACACAAACTTTTTCATTTTCAGATTCACCTTGCCATCTTTGGTACTAAAGTAAGCTGGACTTCCAAATACCTGCAGCAAATTATAGTCATGAGCAGTCCCACCAACTAAGTATCCAACAGAGTTTACCTCCTATCGCAATTGATGACAAACAATTCATGAGATGACTAGTATACACCAATGCCTTAGCTCAAAACGTCTTGTCTAATAATACATTAGACAACAAACACCGAACCTTCTCCAGTAAGGAGTGGTTCATCTCTTAGCCACCCCATGTTTTTCAATTTTGAAGTAAATACCAATACCAGTATTCTGGACAAATCGTAAGAATTTATTCTTGTACTCTCCAACACTATCAATTTGGAGTAGCTTAATCTTCCTACCGGTCTATTTTTCCATCATATTCTTTCACTTCGCGAACATATCTAGGATTTCAAATATTTGTCTTATAGGGTAACCCAACATCGCCTAGATATATCATCAATAAACAAGACAAAGTAACAATGACCTCCAAGCGATGCAGTTTTGACAGAACCCCAAATATCAATGTGAACACAATCAAGAAGACCTTCCGAGAGGTGAGTTGTGGTGCCAAATTTCACCTTCGTCATCTTGTCCAGAACACTGTGTCCACCCAATTCTAAATTGCAAGTAGATGACTATTCCATTTATTCCCGCTTTGCAGGAGCTTGCAAAGACTTTTCTCATGTATATCTGATCCTCATATGCCATAGCTGGGTATAATCATCATCTGAAGAAATAGAAGTCACCACTTTTTTTGTAAACGTACTACCTCAAGTAGTATAGGTTATTGTGTCGGACGCCCTTCAATACAATCATCGAGCCTCAAGTCATCCTGAGAACACCATCTCTAATAGATACTCTATGACCAATGCTTTCAAGACACCAACAGAGATAAGATTCTTTTTCAGTTGAGGTACATACCTCACTTTCTTCAATTCCAGCACCATCCCATCAAACATTTTGATATGGACCGTACATATCCCTTCCATGTTACATGAACGATCATTACTCATGACAACAGAAATATCCATCTAGCTTCTCAAACTAGAAAATCAATCCCAATTGAGACACACATGATAGGTAGCTCATGTATCTAGCATCTACCCAAAATTACCTGAGTAACCTATAGTAGGAGTACTGACTGAGAAAGAGAATATCATTGAGTCTGAGTCTGATCTACCTGCTAATGAAGTACTACCCGATTGGATACTGATCACCCTTGCGAGATTTGCAACGGTCTTTGACTCCTTATTCTTAGCTTTGATACTTAGACAATCAGCCTTTCTGTGCCCTAACTCTTTACAGAAGGCGCACTGATTCCTCTTCAGATCTCTAAAATTTGTCTAGACTTCGATCTCTCATGATTGTCTTTGCCTTTCCGATTGGAACCCCTGCCTCTTACCGTCAACGCCTCTACTGATGTACCATTAGAAGAAGATTACTTGTCCTTCCTCCTCACTTCGTAATGTACAAGAGCAGTCGTCACATTACTATAGTTAAATGTTTGTTTACCATTGATCAAGGATAGGACGAAGGTTTCATACTCTTCATCAGGAAGAGAATTCAAAAGAATCAACGCCTTGTCCTCTTCTTCGATCGACACATCCACATTAACTAAGTCTGTAAGAAGCTTTGTATAGTTATTAATGTGTTTATCAATGGCGAGGCCTCTCTTCAACTGGAAGCGTTAAAGCCTTCTCTTCAGATGCAACCGAGTCTCGATACTCTTCGTCAGATACTTCTTTTCGAGGATCTCCTACATCTTCCTTATGAAAGTCTCATACAATATATGATATTTGATGTTTTGTGTCAAAGAAGACCTTATTAGACCATATGTCATCATGTTCATCTTATCCCAATCCTTTTCAGAAGTCTCATCTAGCTTTTCTTCCAAACGTAGAGTGTCTTTGAGGTTTGATGTCGTTAGTGTACCCATCACCTCTCACATCCACATCCCAAAGTTATTTTTGCCATTAAATTTTACCATATCGATCTTCATCAGATGTGGGTTCATGAATTTCTCCATGAATTGACTATCTCTGCCCATCTCCTCAATAGGTTCCTCAAAGTAATACAAAAAATGATTAGTGAAACAAATCTAAATAGAAAAGATAAGATCTCTACCTCTGAACGAAACTATAGACAATCTCCAAATTGATTTGCTCCACCCGAACGAAACTCCCCGTTGAACCTATAAAGCTCTGATACCACTTGTTGGAATCTCTTGCACAGAGGACAGCAATACCAGAGAATAATCACCAATTGCATGAATAAAAAAATCAAAGGAAAGAAAGCAAGAATACAAATTTAACGAGGTTCTGCAATTGCCTATGTCATCGAGGCAGAAGGAGAGAGATCTTATTGATCAATCAATTATAAGATACAATACAAGGGGACAATATCCCTCTACATATAGCCATAGAATTCTTGAGGAAAAGAAAACTAACAGATCTAAATTCGGATTACAAATGAACCCAAAATTGTGCTAGGAATCTGCCATAATCACGCACAGAATACGCGCCCCCGGTCGACTGGCTCTATGTTGTGGTCGACCACCCAGTCGATCACTAAGCCTCTGAATAACAACCCTGCTCTCTATTTGGTTCTGGCACTATAGTCGGTCGATGAGCGGTCGGCTGATACCATCACTTTGTTGCTTCTCCTTCGACTGGTCGACCGACCGGCTAACCGCTGAATTTTGTGCACATTGTGTGCATGGCTAGTTGATTGGCCCTCTGTCTTCAGCTGAGACTTGGCTTCTACAAGAATTGTTAAATTTTGATCTCTCCCGCTGTCTTCTCCAATGAGTTAAAAAACTCTATCAATAAGATTTTACACTCTCTCTCCACATTTGAAGTATGAGTTTTATAAAAAAAAATAAGAGAGGAGAGAAAATATATGAGAAAGATGAGGAGGGGAGAGGGGATAGTGGGAAAGAGGAGAGGATGATGAGAGAAAAAGGTGACAAATGGTTCTGAAGAAGCGTATGAGAGAGAAGTGAAAGAGGGAAGAAGATAAAAAAAACAAAAAAGAAGAGTAAAACGAGGAAAAAAATTAAACATTGTTAACTCAGTGGGTTGTATTTGCTAATAACATAGTTCAGAAGCCAGGAGTATCAGTACTACATGGTCAATAGTCTAGAGAGTCTTTCTACAATTTACCATAAAATATAAGACATCAAATGCAATTGACTTAGTCTAATTCCATTTTTAAAATCTAGCCGCCAAATAGTTTGGTTTGGAATTAGAGTGAGGTGGGCCCGAATCCGATTCACTCTTGCACAGTTAGAGCTAAATTTGGGTCAAACATTTGTAACTATATTGGACTTTGTCTGAAGTATTTACACCGTTTT
The DNA here is from genome assembly GCA_038442645.1 of Agave tequilana. Taxonomy (NCBI): domain Eukaryota; kingdom Viridiplantae; phylum Streptophyta; class Magnoliopsida; order Asparagales; family Asparagaceae; genus Agave; species Agave tequilana. The sequence continues at coordinate 18,813 of JAVJIF010024583.1, forward strand.
TTTAGTTAGGTTAGGTTGACCTTAAGACATGTGACTCAAAGAGCCCTGACGACGTGTATACATATGAATGTTTAACCTTAATTTTCAAGGGATTTATACAGAAATAAATTTTTTGTGTGCCATAGTTGTTGAATTATCGCACTATGCATATAATATTAAAATAGATTTCATAAGATAGTAAATCTTTTGTAGTCATATTATATTATTGGAAATTATAACTTCTCTAAAAATAAAATAAAATAAAACAAATAAAAATAAAATTTTGTTTAAATATTAAATAGGTTTTACCACTTAACGTATTCAATATTTATTCGTAAACATGTTCGGTTTATTTGCTCAAAATAAATATTTATTCGTAATATGTGATTACTTATAATGTAAGAACATGGGTCCTGATAATGCCTGGAGTTCAGCATAAAACTTGTTTGTTTGACATGAAGAAGAGGAAGAGGAACCTTGAAGAAAGGGTTTCTTCCTCCCTTCATGCGTCTTGGTTTGGTTAGAAGAGATTTCTTCTCAATTCCAATATTCCCTTGTGGCATTCATGTAGCGATGATGTATCACAATTTCTTCCAATTTGAGCTTGTTAAATCAGTTTAAAAAACTAAGAATTGTGTTTTATTGATGAGAATAAGGCTCGAATATATAGGGATTACAATTACACAATAAGAAACTTTTACTTCTAATATAATTAGTATTATATATCCTAATTTCAATATTATTCTTTAAACCCCTCGCAAAATGCACGATGAATAAAAAATTGTGAGTTTGAATAAAGAAAAAACAAATAAATTCTAAAACAAATTGCTGAAATATTTGAAAGTTGATGTTGATCTCACATGAGCTCTTTGAAATATGAAGTCATGGTAAATGAATATTGAGAGTGGATGAGTGTGGACGATATGAAGGAGATATCAGACAGTTAAAAGTATTTTTTGGATGAGTGTGGATGACGAAACACTTTCTGAAGTTTGAAACTAAGTCTCTTTAGTATGACAAGACCAATTGAGCCTATCATAAGTCTCTTTAGAATAGTTAGGACATATTAAAAAAAATTCATGGTGTCTCTTTCGCTTGAATAAGACGGACACTAAACCTGTAAATCTTTTTAAAATAGTTAGGACGGACTACAAAAAAAAACCCATGATGTCTTTTTTCGTTTAAGAGAGATAGACATTGCAAAGTGCGAAATCCGTCAATAAAAAAGAAGATCAATCAGAGAAGAACAAATAGATGGGTTTTTGAGAGATCTCTAAACTTAGTAGAATAAGAAGAGACACGGTTGGGCCTCCGTGGGTCCTGCAGAGGCATGGCGCTGGTTGAGATGCTTGATGATAGTTGCAGTGATCAACAATAGTTGCAGTTACGAGGACGATGATGCAACAGTGAGGCCACGAGGGAGACTTCAATGATTGAGGAGAGAACTTTGACGATTTGCAATGCGAAGTGTGACCCGGTGCTAAGACATGTTACATGAGTGTGGCCCAGCACAGGCTTAAAAACAATGAGAGAAATTCGATCAATTGAATTTTTTTTGAGAGATTTTGATATAATATTAAATCAGTTAAAGAACCTAAGAAATGTGTTTTATTAATGAGGACAATGCCCAAATATATAGATATTGCAACTACATAATAAGAAAATCTTTACTCCTAATATATATTATAGAATTTTCATCTTAATACAACTCTTTAACAGAGACCATCTCAAGTTTCGGATAAAGAAAAGAAAAAGAGCTCAAGGATTTTGGTAATATATTAGTTTTTTTTATTTTTGAGGCCCACCTTTCTCTTCCACCTCTCTCTTCTGTCTATGTGCTTTAACATTTAACATCTCATCTCCTTCATCTCTTCAAGTTTGAGCAAACAAAACAGTTGAAAATGGAAGAAATTTCTTCCAAAAATCTCTCTCCGTTCTTTCTTTCTTCTTCCTTCTCTCCTCTTCCTCCTCCTCTTTCGAAAGACAATCAGGCCTAGTTTATCTATGGGCTCGTATCTAGAAACCCAAGTTTGTTATGAAAATGGGCCGGGCCAAAGCCCGGCTTATATCCTTGGCCTAAATTGAATTTTGACTATTCATGTTCCTTCATCCAGAAAAGACTAGTCTTAATTCTTATTCTTATTCATAAGAACGACCCCGAACCGTAGACTTATAATTTATTAGCCTCAACTGCAAAAAAGACCCATCATCATCCAAGAAAACCAAACCAACCTCGATCTCAGTCTCATTGAGTGCGATTTTGGAGCAGAGAGAGAGATTTGTGAGCGATGGCGCTGCAGTGGATGATCCTCACCTACGTGGTGGCCGCCGAGGCCGCGCTCGCCCTCATCCTGACGCTGCCGCTGCCGAAGCTCGTGCAGCGTCAGATCGTCTCGCTGGTGTCGCTGATTCTTCAGCCCGCCACCGGCATCGTGCCCTTCGCGGGTTTTCAGCTCATGGGTCTTTCTCTTTTCTCTCTCATTTGTCTCCTTTTTAAACTTTTTAATTCCCTAGTTTTCTCAAAGATTGAGATTTGGATTTGTTTTTTGTGTAGATTTGTACTGGAAGAACGAGCACCGGATAATGTGCTCGTCTGAGGTTTGTACGGCGGAAGAGAGAGATCGCTATGAGAAATCGGTATGGTTCTTTTCCTATCGCTGTTTGATTTTATGGGTTTCCTTCTATTTGGGGATTTTGATGTTAGTAACTTTGCATTTGGCCGAATGCAAGTTTGTAGACAAATAACATTACTCGTCTAATCTAGTTAGATTTGGTTGGAAAAAGCCCAAAATTTAAACAATATGGTCAAGGATTCCTGCCTGCCTTTTTTGTGTGAATGAACGTCTAGTTGATTGCTTGTATAGCACATTCCAGAGGGTTGATATTGTGATGGGACAAAAGCTTGCATTGGCATCTCTCATGTGCTTAAGATGATTTATCGAGAGTGTTTAGTCTAGACGGTAGTTTGACATTTATTCATTAAGAGTAAAGGTGATTAAAAAGTATACAAACTACTGTTAAATCAAAGTTATGAGCCATAGAACCATTGTAAGAGAGTATATTTAGGAAGGACTATGAAAAGAAATGATTGTTTGGGAAAATCAATTTGGTTCCATTGTAAGAGAGTATATTTAGGAAGGACTATGAAAAGAAATGATTGTTTGGGAAAATCAAATTGGTTTTTCTCATAGCGCTAGCCTAGTAACAACACTAAAAGCTATTCATTTACTAAGATAATTGATGGATACAAAGAGAAAAAAGAGATGTATATGGGTTTCATTGTTTTTAAATAAGACTTATGACATATCGTCCTTAGGGAGATAATGTTTTGATTTTAGAAAAGAATCAAGTGTGGGGTAGGGTAGCTAAGACATACTAAAATTATATAGTGAGAGTAATGACTAGTGTGAGAATTCAGAATATTTAACAGGGGAGGAATTCATTAGTTATTATCATCAGCTTATATTGAGGATGATTATTAATTTCTTAATTTTTTGCTTTATTCATAGTTGAACTTACATGAATATTATGGATATGGTCTCATTGCTGCATATTGTTTGTTGCTGATAGTGTATTACTTGGAGAGACTTGAAAAAGGATAAATAAGAAAGGTGATGAGATTGAATCAAGGGAACTTGGAATTGTAGGATTAAACAAAATATATTAAATGTGATTTTAGCAAATTAGGTAAAATAGACGAGGATATGCTTCACATTAATAGCCAATAGATGTCTTAGAGCGATCATTTTGTTGCTTATATCTTTGTGTTGGTCATAATACTTTGTTTATTGTTTAATTATAATCACACAATAAAATTATTAAAATTTTATATCATATAATTATTTGGTAAATTTACAGTTCATTACAAAAATCTTAATAACATTAAAATATGGATTATAATATTAAGTACATTTTTTAAAAAATAATATTAAGTACATTATAATATTAAGTGCTTAAAAGCAGCAGTTGGATGCAATGACACTATTATCACACCTCAATTTGGACGCTGACTCCATTACCTCGAGTTCACCCTGAGCTCTCCTTTCAGCTCTGAGCTCCTTTCAGCTCCAGTTCCTTGTCTCACCTCGAACCCGCTCCTTTTCTCTAGTATGTCAACTATACTCGACTCTTCACATATAGAACTCTTTTACTTTTTTTCCTTAACTCAATCAAATCTTCATCCTAAACTCGCTAACAAAATTTTCATCAATCTCTTGTAGTATCATGCATCCACAAATAAGTTCAGCAAACCACACATAAAGCCCCATACACCTTCGGATCGTATACCAATTTGCAACTCTTTATTATAAATCACAACCAGAACTGAATTCCTCACTGACTTCCTCACTAATGTTGAAGATTGCATAACCTATGAGAAGTGAGAACCATAAAGCATAAAGAGGTATTCTTGGGAGTGGAGCATACATCCAATAGTCTTGAGTGAAATGTATCTCTAGTTGTCATATTCAGATTCACACACGAGTGCTACTGTGAAGGAGATGGGAACAGGTTTGTAAGAGAAAGGAAGGATCAAGTATTCGAGGGGAAAAAATTGTCTTTGTTAATGAGCTTTTTCAGGGGAGTGTCAAGCTTGTCTAGAATATGAATATGATTGTGGCATAGTTGAAAAACACAAAGCAATATGGAGGAATAGAAAAAGTAGGTTAGGCGACGATAAAAAAATTGGAGACTTATCTGGTTCCAAGGCTAACTTTAAAGGGGTTTTATATATTTCTCTTTGCCATTTGCAATTGACCCAAGTTTAGGTTAGACCCAGGACCATCAACTATATTTATAAATCTCTCCTACTCCTAATACACTTGTAAAACTTCAACCTGGGTATTGCCATCATTTAGGGAAGTGAAAGAAGGGAAACTGCAAGAGCAAAACGGTGAAAATGGGAGCAAAGTAATAGCTCTCTCTCTCTCTCTCTCTCTCTCTCTCTCTCTCTCTCTCTCTCTCTGTGCGCGCGCGCGCGCGCACGTGCGCGCAGTTGGGGCTCAAAATTATGTTAATCCTATGCTTAACAAATGTTTTGAGTCTTCTATCGATGTTATCTGACCAATGTGATAGTTTGGATTAGTCTCTGATGTGCCCAAGGTGACTACAATTCATAGTTTGTTACTCCTTTTAGAGTTCAATTTTTTATTTAAGTTCTTCTTAGAATTCATTAGTGCTTTTCTAAAAAAGTAAATATGATAAAATTCAAATGTGTTTCAATTTCTGTATAAAAACTAATATTCTATCTTACCATTGTCGTGATCTTCTAAGGTGCATGTAGAATAAGTCCAGTCATCGACATATCCAATATAAACACAATGGTATAATTGTTTTGGATTATTCTTTAAATTGTTAATTCAGAGTCCTATGTACTGAAATCAGGCGAACTCATTTGTAACTTGTAGTTCTGCCATTCTTAGTTAGTTCACGAACACAGCTAAATACCAAAAGAAGCATATAAACCAAAACTCTAACTACTAAATTTTGTGAGTCTGGTTGAAGACTTACTCTGTTCAAAGGATTTTAGAACTGGTTAATTGATGCAAGAATAAAATAGTATCAGAAATCACTGTATAGTATTTGTAGCAGTTATTTTAAGCATGAGAATTTTGGGCACTAATTGGAGGATGACGAGAAATGGTAGAAAGAAGAGGTAGAGCGTTATAGAGAAGAGAGAAAATATGTAGAATAAGCTGGTGAAAAGCGAATAACTTGGGCTTAGTGTGTAGCAAGTGGACTTGCACTGGAGGGGATTTAACTTCTTGCCATTGGGGAAGAAATAAACTTTCGACAAGAAATTTTTTGTTTCACTCATCATTTGTTCCTTTCTTGAGTACTAGTCATTGCATTACGTCAACTAAGCAAATTAGGAAATCTTGAAGGGAAGAAAAAGAGAATAAACTACAATGCATCTTGCTCTAGCACATTTCAGTGTAATGGTGCCAATTTTCTGGGGTATAATGCCCCATGAGTCTATGACTTAATCCATTCATGATTCATATTCTTTGCTAAAACTACAAGTATTAATTATCCAAGAACGACACATAAGTAAATTAGCAAATGTAGAAGGAACAAAAGAGAAGAATGTAAAAGGCATCCGTGTCTAGCACACTTGATCGAAACACTATGCATTTGGCTAGAGCATGGTTTAAAATCTTGGTAGCAGTATTAGTATCGGCCAAGGTTTTTACTATCATCATCGTTATATTAGACGTATATGTTAGCAATATCAGCCATATCCATGTCGATAATATTGACACTAATATTGGTTGATATTATAGGGTCATATCATATCCCTTACCTCAAAACCCGATATGATGTTGCCTATATATATTGGAATCGTCCGATATTTGAAACCATGGGCTAGAATGTAATGCCTATGAGTCTCACTTGATCCATGAATATGCTCTGGTAACATTTTAATGTCCCATATGGTGAGGGCAATGTCTCATATACTATTGATGATATGTTCCATGCAATTCAGGGACTTATAAATATGAGAACTTCCAGATGTTTCTCCACACTTTCTTTTTGTGATGATTACATATGTTAGTTGTGTTAAGTTCAAAATGGAAAGTTCAATGTAGTGATTGCTCTAGCCTTGTCGCTTTTCCTGCATGATGTAGATGGCTAATTTCTTGAAGTTTTATATTTGTTGTCATCTTCTAGAACCTATCTTCTTAGTTTTGGCTTATCTTATTCTTTATAGAAGTAATTATTAGAAATCCTTGAGGAAAAGACAAGCTTTTGAACCTAATAACCAATTTACATATAGAATATGAGGTTATTTTCCACCAAAAAGCAGAATTAGTAAAAAGTTTAGATAATAAAACTAGCTATTGCAATTAATAATGATCTATGAGCCATCTTTGGTGTCACCAATTTAAATTCATCATGATGACATATTTATTTGATTGGACTAATCTATGACAAAAATCTCTTAGGTGGGGTAGTCAAAATGTTCTATTTTATTGGACTATTCCTTTTTTTAGTGAACAATATTGATTAAAATTTCATGAGAGAAATACATATTAAATAGTCAAAATCAAGAATATTCTAGATAATGAGTAAAATCATCAAATTAAAGAATACAGGTAGAAATATAAAACACAAGTATATTTGAAATGTTCCAAATAGGAACCTGATTATGCTAATTATTGCTCACGATGTATTCTGTTTGCAATGCAGCATGAAGAAATATAGAGAAATGTGATTTTTGTGGTTTTAGCAATGATTGCTAGGTTTCATGGTTTTCTCAATGGCCTAGAATATTTCTTGGTATAAAAAACTTATATAATTTTTGGGATTGGAAGCACTTATAAAGAGATTTAGGAGTTATGGTTTTAGAGGATTAGGGATTAGGATCAGGCATAATAGGGAAGAAAGAAGGGAGAAGAAACTACTGTTAAAAGGTTGAAAGCCAATTAGGATTAGATCATTCATTGAGAGGAAGAAATGGCACGGAAGAAAGAGAAAACAGCAAAGGATGGTGTGTGTGTGTGTGTGTCTCTCTCTCTCTCTCTCTCTCTCTCTCTCTCTCTCTCTCTGTGTGTGTGTGTGTGTGTGTGTGTGTGTTTTGGGGGGGGGGGGGGGGATTGCGCCTTGAAAGAGCTAAACATAAAAGAAATGCAATACGATCAATATTACACTGAGTAAGTGGAGAACAACTGACCGGTCCTTCCAGAGGATGATGTACTAATTTTCCAGAGGGTTGCAAAAGAAATTCCGGTCTGATGGATACCTTAGCTATTTGGAGTGGAGCCAAGTTAAACTTCGTGAATAACTGAATATCAAACTAAACTGAGAGCAAGTAGGCATGTTCTTTTGGGTTTTCACATGCCAAAGAAATAGACTTTTTGTGTTTTCTTTTGTGATTGCCACCTTGAATCCTTTTTCTAGATGGCTTCAGCTATGGTTTGATTTGTTCTCCACTAAGATAATGTAGTTTAGACAGGAAATGTGTCATCATGGTTGAAATTCTTGTAGCTACTCTTATATCTAGGGGCGCTGATTCAAGAAAAAGACATGTCATGGAGAGAGATGGTGGTGCTAATATATGACAAGGGTGGAAAAGCCAGAATGTGAAGAAAATAAATTTTCAGTCTGTATTCATGCTTTATCATTCAATGATAAAGAAGAAGATAGACAAAATGTTACTCAAGCAGTGTCACAGACTCACAGGATGAGCACAAGAGAATCCTTTTTGTTTTCTCAGAGTCAGCAAGTAAGCCTCTAGAACAAATTATAGATTTGTATCCTTAAAGTGGATTACAGATTTTGTATCATCAACATTCCACTTTTATCTATCCGTTAGGGTATATTTGGACTTCCAAATCCAGTTTTCACATGTACCATTGTTGACTGTTTCCTTTTCTTTTTAGTTACTGTTTTTGTGTTTTAGACTGCAAAAATTAGTCATCTCTAGATTGGAATTACCCTTTGTGTATTAATAATGAAATGCATGTTTGGAAGATATACTAGGGTCTTGGTAATTCTTATTTGCTACTATAATTGATTTTTTTTTTTTGTGAAGCTAGCTTACCTTGCTTTTACCTTCATCAGTTTTCTTTCTGTACTTTGCTCCACTGAAGATGTTTTATTTCAGTTTTGATAATATCTATATGGGCTTTGTCTTTAACATTCCAATATATGCAAACAAATTTAATTATAAAGTCTCATCTTTGCGTTGCAGGTCTACAAAGCTCAAAGGAATGTTGTTCTCTGTGTTTCAGCGTGCCTTCTCTATTGGTGGATACTGAAGAACCCATATACTTCATTTGGCATGTTGAAGTTATTTGGTGTGCACCTAAAATTTTATTTGTTCTTTGTCTGATGTGCAGGTGCATGTATCGTATTTGTAAGTATCACAAGGAAATCAAAGAATTAGAAGAGGTGGAGAAGCGTTACAAGAATATGTAGCTTGCTTTGATATGAAACAGGTCTGTTGTTTTCACTATTATATGAGGTTATCCTATAATTATACTTCTTGTTTCGGTCAGATCTACATATATAGTGTTGGGAAATTGCTAATAAGATCTTCTGAATGGCTCTTGTATTTTGCTTTTAACACTCGCCATATACAACGAGGAAGAAATTTAACAATTTTGCTGCAGTGTTTTTCTAACCAAGGAGCACGAATACTGCTGGGAATGCAACTATTGTCATCTGTCATTAACACTAAAATTTCTTATTTAGTTAGTTGCTTTAATATGTATATAAGATAAATATCCAGACAGTCCTCGATATTCCAAAAAATTTCAAGGCCATAACGTGTTAAACTTTAAGTCAAATGCTATTTCTGCACACAATCTAAGACACTGCGGAACATACAGGGAGCATTGCAGTCTATATTTCTATTTATTTCTGGCTTCCTGTAAAAAAAAAACATAGGCACCTTATTTATTATTAAAGATTTAATAAAATTGAAAAGATGTGCTTTCATTTGGTTTTTTTGGCTCATTGTGCCTGTGAGAGAGTGGAGTTCCCTGTAAGAAACATTGATATCTTTCATCCATCTTCTAGAGTTTTTCACATCGTAACAGAAATTTGCAGGGTTGTCCTTAGTGTATGAGCGTAAACTGTTCAGCCAATGTGGTAGCCTTTCCTTGGTCGACTAGGCTAGTTACATCAGGAACCTTAACAAACGTGCCTATTACGTTGTATGCTTAGTGATGTGAAACAATGATGTGTGTGAGTTAGAAATCAGTGATAAAATAAAACTTCGCTATGTTTCACCAACTATACGATCTTGGTGAGAAAATAGTTAAAACTAATATGTAAACAAATAGATTTTAACAAATGTGCAGTTATAGTCGTATCATTTTAAATTTAAAATAAAATGATGCAAATGTTAGTTATGATGGTAAAGTTTGTAAAATCAATGCATATGACCAGTAAACACAAGGCAAATAGAATCTTACAGTCTCACAATATAGTGACAACAGATTAAATCGATAATATAATAGAGGACTGTTATCTAATCCATAAATAAAAAGATCATATTAAGAAATGTTACCTACTGAGAATCACGGGGATCTCAGTGACCTGTAGTGATTGCCATTGCAAAGTTCTCGTCGTCATGAACGCAACGGCTCGATGATCGCCTGAATCGAAGTCCGGATATGCAAGTTATGACCCGAAAATGAAGACGGTGTACTAGTGGGTCTGTTCTGTAAACCCGTTACTGTAGCATGGGTTAGACTACTGTAGCAAACGGGTTGATGACTTAAACCCGTTTCCCTTTTCTTCTTTGTAGAGTGGGTTCGGGTCGGGTTTGTTTTTAAAACCGATCTGAACTTTCCTTCTTCGATCTACAACAGCGACAGGGGTGAGGGAGGGAAGCTCCGCGACGAAGGCTCGACACGATCGCAGAGGAGGCTGTGAAGGCGATGGATCGGCAATGAGGTAGCAGGAGAGAGGAAGACGAGGGTGGCTAATGGTCGGTTGTTGCAATTGTTGTTGAAGGTTGGCCGAGGAGATGAAGACGAGAAAGAAGTGGTGTCGTCGAGATGCCGGTGGTAGGGCGAGGAGACGAAGACGAGGACAACGAAGAGGCGTCGTCGAAGCCTTGTCAGTAATAACCCAAGGAAGCGAAGATGAGGGAAAGAAGCTAGCGGCGGGGAGTGGGGGTTTGTGTCGGTGGTGGCACCGGAAGAAAGAAGGGGAAAGTCAGGAGTAGTAATGGTAGTGTAGGTGATGACAGAGAGAGAACGAAAGAGAGGGGAGGAGAGGGCGGTTCATTGGTTGGTGACAGTGACGTTGCAGAGAACAGAGAGATGTAGAGAAAAATGGGCGACTGTGAGAGAAAAAGAGAAATAGAGAGATTAGTTTTTTTTGAGGATAATTAGGAAAATCCTAAACAGGTTGAGATAACAAATTTCTCACATAAGATAATTTTCTCAAAATTCTTCATTAACTAAAATAAAAGTACTTGACCTGTATTTATAGGCCTTATGAGCTTTGAGTTTTCAAACCACAACTGATGTGGTATTAAATAAAAAAATCAACTAAAAAACAAAATAAAAATAAAAAAATACAAAATAGAGTTTCATGTCTTCAACCGCAGACTGGCGTGCCTTTCTCTTCTTCAACTCTGGATGTCTGCACTATTCTCCCGGGTGGGAGAAGACTCGACCCTTTCGAGGCAGATGGAATAGTGCTCCCATGACGCACAGGATTAAACCGTTGCAAATCACCGTGATTTAACTGTAATCAACAGTTAGTGCTTTTTTTTTCCAGTGAGTCAAGTACCTGTGAGTTTCATCAAATTTGGTGGTGATAGTCTCATTCTCTAAAATTTTATCAACGCTGTATGCGATAATGGGATGAGTATTTGGGTGTGGACTAAGTGAGGGGCTCTTAGAAAATGGCTTAGGGGAAGGCTTATCAATCCATGGGCTACAATTAAAATCTTTGTAATCTACTAGATCATTAATAATGAAAGTACATCTAATGCCATAATCTCTATGAAGATCTATAACATAAGTATAACAATTTAGCTTATTTAAGATCTTGAACAGTCCAACACTGCGGACATGCAACATTTTAATAATTCTCGATGGAAATCGTTTCGGATGTATCCGAACCATCACATAATCACCTATATTAAAAGTTTTAAATATTTTTCTACTGTCAGTTAGTAAAGTACGCTTCACATTGCTCTGGTTATTTTCATCACTGATCTTTTTGTATAGTTTATGCACGTGTTTGTGTGATACAAATGCAGATATAGACTCGAATGTTTTATAGTGTGATGGTGTCGGCAGTAAGGGAGGATAATGAGGGAGTAGTACCAATGAGAGGCAGAGAAGATGAAGTTGACAGTAAAGCCAAATGGATGTTTGCTTGGGCTGTCCAGCCTTGGGTTTCAAGGGTAGTAGCTTAATCTGTTTACCCTCATGCTCAAATTGACATGTTGGATTGACCGTAAATGGTGATATTTTTGTCAAATAACCATTGCCTATCTAATATAACTTGACCCACATTCATGGTGATCACATCACACTAGATTATGTCTTTGTAATGATTGAAGTTGACTGGGACAACACATCGTTATTTGACCTCAAGTGTAGTGGAGTCAATCCATGACACTTTGAATGGGTGGGGCGGGGGTGGGGTATAACCTCTAATCTAATATTTTCAAGCGACTTAGACAATATTGCATTGATACAACTTTTACTATCCACAATTACCTTACAATTTTTGTTTTCAATTTTGATGAAGTGTGGAAGGTAACATTTTTCCTCCAATCATCCTTTTCAGTGGGTTGAGAGAGGGGACACATCTAACAACAGAAAGTGAGTTGATGGTTTTTGATTAATACAATTGAGATCAACATCATCATTTGTGGGCTCTTCGTCAGTTTCAGGATCTTCTCCCTCAAAGATGTACACATCATAGTCTGGTTCAGTAGGTTTGGTCGGTGTTCCATCTATTATGGTGATTCTAACGAGACTAGAGCAACTGACAGCTAAGTGTCTGTAATCTTGGCATTTGTAGCAGTTGATTGTGGAACTAACTTTGGAGAATTCAGGGCTCTTGTTTTCATTGTCCCATTCAAGACTTTTGCCCTTGATGTCATTCTTATGTGAAGGGGTTTGTGTACTACACCTATTGGGTTAGGGAGATGGGGAAGGTCTAGACAGTGAGGCTATGTAATCGTGACTCTTGAAGGTGTGCTTGGTCCTAACATAATCAAGATTTTGGACTAACCCATATGTTGCCTCTAACTCGTTGACTCCTCTAGTTAACAATTCAGTTCGTAAGTCATCTCTAAGGTCGGCTCTGAATGTAGAAAGAATTTGAGCTTCTCCTTTCTTACAAGGGGTATTATTTCTGATGAGTAATTCATCGAATTTTTCGACACTCTTTGGCAAATTTGTTGCCTTGAGTGTATTGGTGCCAATTGTCCATGAGATGAGCACTAAATGATGATGGCACATACTTTATTTTTAACTCTTTTTTCATCTTATTCCATGTGTCAATCGGTGGTCGACCTCGGGCTGCACACATATTTTCTAAGTTAGTCCACTACTGACCAGCTTGGCCAGACAGTTTCATTGCATCGTAATTAACTTTTCTTAGCTCAGTGAGTTCGTACCATGTGAAATACCTATCTAGTTGAAGTGTCCAATTTGTACAAAGTTGTGGGTCGTGATGTCCATTAAAGTTGGGGTTATCGATCTTGATGCTTTTCAGATATTGAGCATCGGGATTGGGTGTATTATCAGTGATGTTACGTCGGTTATTTCTCGGTGGGGTTTGATCACATGTGGGTGACTCAAGTGGTTGACACGTGGCTTCTACTTTGTCCATTCTCTCTTCGAATGTCTTGAGGGTATCTAACTTAGCATTTATCTCGATGAACATTACTGCAATCTGTTGGAGATCTATTAGGGCAGGATGAGACTTGCTAAACTCTCCTAACAGATATGGTGATCACTATGGGTGTGCATGCACTACACAAAATCTAAATGAAGATAAAGAGATGCAAATTTAAACTAGATGATTTTTTAATTGCAAAACAACTGTAAAATTCCTCATAAGTGCCTAGATGATGCAAATTCTATTATAATCGTGCTCTGATACCAAATTAATGTGAAACTGTGATGTGTGTGAGTTAGAAATCAGTGATAGAACAAAACTTCGCTATGTCTCACCAACTATACGATCTTGGGTAGGAAAATAGTTAAAATTAATATGTAAACAAATGGATTTTAACAAATGTGCAGTTACAGTCGTACGGTTCTAAATCTAAAATAAAATGATGCAAATACTAGTTATGATATCAAAGCTTGTAAAATCAATGCATATGATCACTAAGCACATGGCAAACAGAATCTCACAGTCTCATAATATAGTGGCAGCAAATTAAATCGATAAAATAGTAGAGGACTGTTATCTAACCTACAAATAAAGAGACCATGTTAAGAAAAGTTACCTACTGAGAATCACAGAGATCTCAGTGACCTGTAGTAATTGCCGATGCAAAGCTCCCATCGTTACGAACGCAATAGCTCGAAGATCGTCTGAATCGAAGTCCGGATATGCAAGTTATGACCCGAAAATGAAGACGGTGCACTAGCAGGTCTGTTCTGTGAACCCGTTACTATAGTCCAGGTTGTGCTACTATAGCAAATGGGTTGATGACTTAAACCCGTTTTCCTTTTTCTTCTTTGTGGAGTGGGTTTGGGTCGAGTTTGTTTTTAAGCCTGATCTGAACTTTCCTTCTTCAATCTACAATAATGACGGGTGAAGGAGGGAAGCTTGGCGACGAAGGTGCGACAAGGCGGCGGCGGAGGCTGTGAAGGCGATGGATCAGAGACGAGGAGCAGGAGGAAGACGAGGGAGGCTAACGGTCAATTGTTGCAATTGTTGTTGATGGTTGGTCGAGGAGATGAAGACGAGGAGGAAGAAGAGATGTAGGCGGGAGGGTGGGGAGACGAAGACGAGGACAACGAAGAGGTGCCGTCGAGATGAGGCGGGAGGGTGAGACGAAGACGAGGGAAAGAAGCTTGCGGCATGGAGTGGGGTTTTGTGTCGGCGGTGGCGCTGTGGGAAGAAAGGAGGGGAAGTCAGGTGCGGTGATGCGTAGGTGATGACAGAGAGAACGAAAGAGGGGAGGAGAGGGCGGTTCGTTGTTGGCGCGGTGACGTTGCAAAGAACTGAGATGGGGTGAGAGAAAAAAAATGGGTGGCTGTGAGAGGGAAAGAGAAATAAAGAGATTAGTTTTTTTTAGGATAATTAGGAAAATCCTAAACAGATTGAGATAACAAATTTCTCATACAAGATAATTTTCTCAAAATTCTTCATTAACTAAAATAAAAGTACTTGACCTGTATTTATAAGCCTTACAAGTTTTGGTTTTCCAAACCACAATCAATGTGGTACTAAATAAAAGACCAACTAAAAAAACAAAACACAAATAAAAGAAATGTAAAATAGAGTTTTATGTCTTCAACTGCAGACTGGCATGCCTTTCTCTTCAGCTCTGGATGCCCGCATCACTTAGCCTGTCTTTGTTCCGTTATGTCCTGTGCCAGGAATTTGGCATTGGTTCATGAGGATTGATGCTAGGTTAATAGCTGGTTGTAATTTTTTGTTAATTATTCTATGAGCCCTTCTAATATGGAGTTTGTGTTGAACAAAAACTTAGATGGTAACATGATTGATGATTTCCAATATCACAAGAAGTTAAACCTGGCAGGTGTAGACAACATGTGAATCATGTTTATTTTAGATTAGCCAATTGAATTTGTTGATTGTGACTGCTTGATATCTATCATGTTTTGACTTGGTACGCTCAATGCATACTGAAAGCAAATATTTTCCTCTTACCGGAGTAGGAGACTTTCACACTTGAAAGTGAAATTTAGCATACAATTACAATTGTAGTAACATCTTGCGCTTATTTGGACTATCTATGTTTGACTTTTGAACTCAATCATCAATTATTCCTATTAAGGGAGAACATTAGCATACATATAAATACGCTAGTGTGAAGTGAACACATCTCTTGTTGAGATAGAGAGAGGATGGTACACGTGGTGTCCATATTATATAGCATAGAAATAGGGTCCTTATAGGAATAGGAAACTACAAAATAACAGAAGACCTACTTTTAGAAGGAGAAGAGAGGGAGGTAGAGAGATAGGGTCCGGTTTCAAAAAGAAAGAAGAAGAAAAGAATGAAGAAAAGAAGAAAGGGAAAACACAAACAAGAACTAGAAGAGAAAAAAATTTATTGTTATTTGATATCGAGCTAGCGCTCCGATGCCATGTTGAGATAGAAGGACCCCCAATTATGCGTGGTGCCCTTATTATATAGTATAGAAATAGTACACATCCGAATAGAAAACTACAATATACCAGAAAATATCCTACATTTACTATTATTACAATATTACTCTATACTACTCTAATGTCTCTTAAGTGGGCTTTCTCAAATTTTCACTACAAATGACCGTATTATCAGTAGTTGGTATTAAGGACTTGAGTTGATCTGTATCTTGTTATTGAATTCC
The DNA here is from genome assembly GCA_038442645.1 of Agave tequilana. Taxonomy (NCBI): domain Eukaryota; kingdom Viridiplantae; phylum Streptophyta; class Magnoliopsida; order Asparagales; family Asparagaceae; genus Agave; species Agave tequilana. The sequence goes on from JAVJIF010024583.1 coordinate 34,813, forward strand.
ACCACCCAGTGGGGTGGGTGAACTTTGAAGCTATCCTCTATGATAAACCTAATTGGCAAAAATATTGGGCGCTAAACTTTTATTTGACAAGGTAAACAAACCAATATCTGTTGGTTGTAGAAAAATGGTTGGATATGAATTACATCAACTTCTCCATCTACTTTAGCACTGACAGTAAACAGATGCCAAATATATATCCATTTGTTCTAAACTTACGATGGGAATGAACTCTAATTGGATATCAGCAACATCTGTAGTTCCTTGTAAAGCAAGGTTCAGATAATTTCCATTTTCAGCTTCAGTTCCACATTTTGCTTTGGAGCTATAGTGTCATTTTAGAATTTGTTATTGTTGGACTTGGGCACCATATGGCTGGACCAGAATCCAACCCTATTGGGTTTGCGTTGCTGGTTGCCTTGCCCTAATGTGATGGATCCTTGCTTGGTGAAATCCCACAGGAGGGAGGCTTTTGGTCCAGGTCCTATATAAAGGCCTCTTTCTTCTCTTTCCTTATCAAATGCATGGGAAAAGGAAAGGAAATCTCTCCAGTAATTTCAGACCAAAAGCCTTTCCGTCTTCTTCCCATTCTTCTCTCATTCCATCCATCTTGAAAGGATAAGCTTTGTGTCATGGAGGTGTCTCTTGAACTATTTGTAGCACACTTGACCATTGGATTGACCAAAGATTGTGGTGATGCAAAGGAGAACATAATAAAGCACATTGTTCTAAAAGATCCTGTGCACCTTATTGAATAGCTTTCTTGCTTGAAGGTAAATTCAAAATATACGACTTGCTGCCTCTATGCATGTTTATTGATCTGTGGTTGCTAAATATTATATTCATGTTAATTAAGAAGTGCATCAGTCACAGACACGTGCATGCACACACGCAGTTTAGGTTTCGATTTTGACCTCTATCATCATCAATAATTTCTATCGACGAAAACATCCATATGATTCTAGTATTGTAGATTGAGCACATCCCTGAAGTGGGTATTGTCAAATTTCACTGCAAACTTGTTTTCTTTAGTCTGTGGGAAGGTCTTGACATGTTGTTTTGCATTGTATATTGTTCTGAGACTCCACTGCTATTATCCCTTGTAACACGAATCGTCTTTATTTAATATATAATTTAATCTTTATCATCCCTCGTAAAGAAAGGCTGGTTATTATCCCATAATCGACCTGGGAATATAAACCTGTCTGTTAAGAATGGAGTTCAGCCCACTCTCTGCCTGGTTAGTCCCAAGTTCAGGCAAACCTGGCTGTTGGGACTATAAAATGGGGCCCGTTCAGTTCGGGCCAATTGATGGAAGTGACTTGGCATGTGGAGCCTTTAGGAAGCCTTCTAGAAATAAGCTGGTGGATATAAAATATTTGGTCTTCCTCATGTATGATACTGGTCCGTTGTATTTGCACTTGCTTGTTCCATTCCACAACCAATACGAAATATCCTGCCTTCCCTTGCTTTTGATCGTATGAGAGTACTGGGGACTCACTAGGCAGAGTTGTAGTGAACCCCAGAGGAAATGAGCTAGTTAATGGAAAAGTTGAAGAGTTATTCCTCATATATGATATTAGAATCTTTTTGTTGAATTTGCATTTGCTCGGCCAACACATAACCAATCGCAAACACTCCTTGTTTTTGATTTTGCATGTTCATGTTGATGTGCGTCCGTAAGAGAGTCAAACATTTGCGAGTTGTCAATGTTATTAAATGAAGGACTTGATATCATAATCTAAACTTAAATATGTACACACAACAGTTTTTAAGGAACACATTCAACTCTAACTTGCAGATAGCAGTTGATTTATTGTTGTCACTTTCTTTATGCGGTGTTTATGTTTATTGTTGTTACTGTTTCTAATATTCTTGCAGCACTTTGGCGTGTAGCATCTCTTTCATCAGCAGAAGATCTAAAGAGCATTGAAACTATGAGGTTCTGAGTCTTCCCTTTGGATTGCCTTTATCAATCTGTTCTCTGTTACCATACTTGATGAATTGGAGTTCATGTTAAAGGCGTAGCCTAGACATAGTTTAAGAGGTGTTGTCTGATTGTATGGACTTGTTTCTGATTGTATCGATTTGTAACCTTTGACTAGCTGCGGTTAGGAAAAAAATTTATCTTTCGATGAACGGATAATATTGTGTGTATGAATAAACTCCCAGGATTGAATCATGTTGTCCAGTATTAATCTTCCTGTTCTCTGATTCTGATTGCAAAAGCTTATTGTTATTATCAATTTCTTTTTCCTAAAAGCTTATTCTGAATATATTAGCAGTTTGCTTGCTTTAGAGGTTTTCCATACTTTACCAATCATATCTATGAGAAAAGTAAGAACTAATTTAGACTGGAATGTGCTTCAAAGATATAAAAAAATAACCAAATGATATTATAGAATGATATAAAAAACTCTGGAGCCTGTGGCTTTGAAGAATGCCTTCAGTCTCCTTGGTTTAGAGCAGTAGATCAGTATCAAGAATTCTTGTTTGGTGAAGATAAACTCAAACAAGTCTTGAACTCGTTAAAATCTCAGAAAGTCACTTGTTAACAAAATGCAAAATCAGCTCTCAACACAAAGTGCTAGCTGCTAGCAATCTGTTAAATTTTCCAATGAATACGGAAACAAGCCAGGTTTTTTCAATGGTTGCATGCAACCCAAGATAAAATTTGCAAAGCATCAAAAGGCAGATCACAGAATTCTGCTTCATGTTAAATCAAATATGAACCACTATACATTTTTGTTCAATACAACTTTCCTGAACTCTCTTGTTACAAATCTATTTCATCATAGCAATATACAAAATGCTATAGCAACCAGGAAAATTTGACATAAGAATTTCTATTCTATAGTCAGTTATCCCAGAAGCATTTTCATATTTAAGTTGCAAAGTAACTTGCATAGAACAATAACTTGTTAATAGCTGAAGCAAATAAGGTCATATTTTCCGAGTGATGTGTGTAGACTGGGGTTATTAGACTTGAGGGGTGTAAAGTGAAACTTAGACAGTGGTCTCGGCTTGAGCGTGATAATGTTGAAAAGAGAGAGGTGAAAGTCTGGATTAAGCTGAAAAATATTCCTCCATATTTGTGGCAGTAAGAGGATTTTGGTGATTTGATCTAAATGGATGCTTTTAGTAAATCTGGGACTCAGTTTGTTGATGCTGTGTTGATAGTTAAAGTGTTGGAAGCTAATGACATTCCTTATATTCTGAAGCTTTATATTGGAATATATGTGTACCCAGTGAAGGTGTTCATTATGTCTATAATGCATGCTGGGGGAGATGGCTGATGCTCAAGAATCTCAACAGAAAGATAGAGAGGGGCATAGTGTTCAGGGAACAATTGGGGGGTCATGGAAGTCTACTGATGAGTTTTCCAGGAAGGGAGGTAGTACTGAAGGATCTCATGTCAGTGGGAAACAATGGGTGTTGAAAGGTGATTATAAAAGTAATCCTTCATCTGAGCAAGCTAGAAAATTGTGGGATCAGCTAATCCCTGAAGGAGACATGGCAGAAGAGGTTATTACACCACAAGTTGACAAGACTCAAGATAAAGGGAAGAATGTGATAGTGGAGGAGGTTCAGGATACGATCACTGGAAGTGCACAGAACTTGCTGGTGGAGGTGGCGGCTGTGGAAACTGATGGGATATTTTCTGCTTAAAGCAAAAGGAGGAAGCTGATTTGGGCTTTAAGTCCTGCTACTAGGAGTTCTGGTGTGCTTCAGCTGAAGTGGCGGATAGTATTATAGAAGAAGGAATAGGGGCTGCAGCTGATGAAATGGTGAATGTTGTGCTTCAAGACCCTTTAGTGGTGCAGCATCTTGCCATGATGCCTTCTACAGAGGAGTTTGACAGAACTGTTGGTGGTAGGGTGGGTACAGCTGTGACTGCTACCATTGTGAGGAGAAGCTCAAGATTGCCTGGTCAGGAGAACATTCCAATTCTAGATAATGCAACTCAAAGAATTGCTGTCAGAGACTTGGAATCAGAGCATCCTTCTTCAGATGAACCTGGTGAGTCCTCTTCTTTAGGATCTACTTTTGTTCCTGGTCTGTTTGATTCTTGCAGTAATAATCATATACAGAATATGGCATTCAATGTGGTATGATTTTTTTATCCTGGGGTTAATGGGTTTGGTCCAATTGCACATATCAGACAGATGGAGAGGGATAGAGCACTATAATGTGTATAGTGCAGTGTGTGTTGGTCTCTGCATTTTATAAATGTTGATTTTAAGCTTGAATGTCAGAGGTTTGGGGGATGCAAAAAAAGAGAACTGGTGTCAAAGATTTCTGTTGCTGGAATAAAATAGACATTGTGTGCTTACAAGAAAGTAAATTGGAAAGAATTTCTGATCAGATTTTTAGAAATGGAGGAGAAAATGTTCTAACAGATTGGTGTTCTTTACCAGCAGTAGGGATAGCTGGGGGTAAGCTTATTGGTTGGAATGGTACTGTGTGGAAGATTGTTAAACAAACTTGTGGTTGAGACGTCAGTCAGATAGAGAATTGATGGTTGCATCTTTAGTGCATGGGCCTCATTCAGCTCGGGAAAGACGGGATTTTTGGGAAGAGTTCAAGCACAATATCTCAGAACCTTGGATAGTTGCTGGTGATTTCAATCTCAGTTTAGAAATTGCAGACAGAAAAGGAAAGCAGAGTCATTTGAAGGATATGGAGGAATTTTGTGATATTATTCATGAATTACAACTGATGGATATTTCTTTGTTGGGTAGACGGTTTGCATGGTCTAATAAAAGTGAGAATCCATCTATGGCAAAGCTAGAGAGATTTCTTCTGTCCTTAAAATGGGAGGATACATTTCCTTTATCTTGTCAAAGAGGAGGGGCTAGTCAGTTATATGATCATTCACCCATTTGTCTTGATACAAGGGGGATGACTAGGGGTGCGGGACGGGGCAGGCGGATCGAAGCCCGGGCCAGGCCAAGCCCGAGCCTGCCCGCAAATCCCGGGCGGCCCAGCCCGGGCCCCCTGAGGAGGACGCGGGCACGACCCGGAGACTCAGCCGGGCTGGGCGCTCGGTTTTTTTTATAGAAAATAAAAAAAATATACTTCTAAAATTCTAAAAAATTCTAACATAATCTAAAAAAATTCTCACAATTTTGGATAAATTGATACAAGTTGTAAAATGCAAATGTAATTTTTTTTATTAACAATCCAATATATTGGATAAATTGATGTAAATAAAATGAATAATATAGATAAAATAATAAAATTATAAATGTAGTATATAGATTGGAATTAAAGTTTAAATTGATAGAAATACAAATACAAAAGATTTTTATTTCTTCACTCATCTTCTGCAAAGTCTTCAATGATTTAATCTACTATTTTATTCTGATTTCTTGTCTCCGCATCGAGTCAATCTTTCCCGCAGATACTTATCTCGATGGCTTCTGACGCCAGACGGTTTCTCTATCAGTTAGCACTCGTCCAGCTGTATTAAAAGTAGATTTTGAAGATACAGTAGAGGTAAGAGTAGTTAATAAATCACGCGTCATGATGGAAAGCACAGGATATATCGATTCTTGTGATTTCTAGCATGCCAAAATATCAAAATTTTCAAATCCTAAATCTGTATCAATCTCAAGAGTTATAACACAAGTAGAATATAATGAAGTTCATTCAACAAGTCGGACCTTCTTAATCTTTTGAATGCAAATAATAAACCAGATAATAAAGAACTTTTAGGCCTATATGAAGATGCAGGTTGGGATGATTGTTTATTTCCAAATTGAGAATCATAAAAATGTTGGCCCAAAGGCCCATCACTCTAGTTTTGATGATGATCAACTCATGTAGTTATAGTACTAATGATCTTGTGTTTATTTAGTCTCAGATTTGTGATCAAGATCTTAGTAGGTGCGTAGCTTCAACAAAGAATTTAAAAGTCAAGTTTTGGAGTTAGCACGGTTTGATTCAAGAGCTTGTGCATCAAGACCACATCAAGTACTCAAGAGGAGTCTAGCTCGCTGGATCAAGTTTGGACCAAGTCAAGAAGATGAGAAGACTTCAAGTGAAGACTTCAAGATCAAGACTTGAGTCTAGGTTTGTTTTTATAAGATTTTGTTTTTAGATTAAAATGTAAAGGATAGAATAGTTGGTGGATTACTCAAGTATATCATACACACACACACACACTCTTGATTTAGATGAGTTTTCATAAAAGAATTTTTATCTTAGAAAAATACAAAAGAGTTTTCTGTTTGAAAAATATCGGTTTGGTTTTTGGAATTCTAAAGTATACATATCTTTAACCAAAATCATGTTTAGTGCTTATTGTCAAAAACATAGATATTTCATCTTGTATGTGTAGTGGATCATATCCATACACTCTATGCTTTAAAAGAGTTTTAAAATATCTTGTTTTTTTATTTGGAGAAGTTTTGGAAAAATAAGTTTTGAAAAACCAATTTGGAAAAATACGGTTTTCGTTTTTAGCCAAAATTTTCAAGTTACAAAAATAGTTCAAATTATTTGTAACATGTCTTGATTTTGCTCAAACATGTTTGATTATCAACGTATAATATTGAAACTATTTTTGTAGATTTTTGGTGAATTTATGGGATTTTATTTAAGCTAAAAAGTCAACATTTTAAATCCCTTAACTGTCCTGACCTGGCTTCTGTCGGTCGACCGGACCGGTCGACCGAGCTTGAAGTCGGTCGACCGAGTCGGTCGACCGGATCGGTCGACCGAGCTTGAAGTCGGTCGACCGACGTGCACAGAATGTGCATGCCATGTCTGCTGGAGGGCCGGTCGACCGACCCGGTCGACCGCAGAGAGCTTCTGCTCTCTGGAAAGCCCTGGTCGACCGGGCCGGTCGACTGACAGAGAACTCTGTTCTCTGTTCTAGGCAGCGGTCGACCGAGGCTCCAACGGTCAGAATTCTGACCGTTGGCGGTCGACCGGGCCGGTCGACCGTCAGCCGCCAGGGCTGAAAAATTCCCCAACGGCTAGTTTTCTCTAACCCTATATAAAGAGGGGTTTTGGGGCTGTTTTCCACAAGATTTTTCAAGTGGTTTTACACCAGTTTTTTCAACTCTTTTAAGAGGTTTTCTCCGCTTGTATTTAAGCCAAATACTTCCATTCAAAAAGAGAGTTTATCAAGAGTTTTCAAAGTGATTTCTTTGAGTTTTTCACCACACATTCCATCCTTGTTTTTCTCACAAACACTTGAGCTATCCATTGATATATTCATCCTATAGGAGTGTTCTTGTGAGATTGTTTTTAGGTGATCAAAGTGTTGTGATCACCAAAGACTTCTTCTTTACTTTGAGGAGGCGACATGTGTGTTCGCGTTGTTTCGGGTTCTAATGGGAACTCGGTGTTTGAGGTGCGGCCTCGGCGAGCTAGTAGGCTTGCGGTGTGTTCTTGCGGGAACAAGAGAGGGACTAGAGAGTCCAAAGAGCTTGTAGGTGTTGCGGCACCAAGTGATCCGGTGAGATCGATTTTAGTGGAAATCCTTCATAGTGTTGAAGGCGGGGACGTAGAGCAAGTGTGCTCGAACCTCGAAACAAATCTCCCGTGTTTGTGATTGATCTCTCTCTATCTCTTGCTTATTTATATCTTGCATGCTTATTATTGTTTTATCTTTATATGCTTGATATATATTTGTGCTCATATTGTTATATGCTTGGGGTGTATTTGCTAACACTAGTATTCAACCAAGAGAGCCAATGCGGCACCTCAACTCTTATTTAGAGGATTCTTGAGGAGTTAGTTCAGAGCCCTTCACGGGGAATCCGGCTACACTCTTGTGTTATACTTGGTGTTTACTTTAAGAAGTTTTAGGTTGCATTAAATAAGTTTTAATTCCGCATTAATTGACCATTAGATTAGCCATCACCTATTCACCCCCCTCTAGGTGATTACAATTGGTATCAGAGCCAAGTGCTCTTGATTTAGGTCTTACAACCTAGAGTTAAAAATCCTCATTTTATAGCTAATCACAATATTTATACACACACCATGGATTTTATGTCACCTCCCATCTTTGACATCCTTAACATCCAAACTTGGAAGGTTAAGATGTCTTTGAACCTCAAAGGCCTAGGCATTCATGTTTATCTTACTACCACTAAAGATTCATATGCTAATAATAGCAAGTATATTGAGGCTAGCTCAAAAGCCCTACATGCTTTAAGATCTACCCTAAATGATTATTTATCTAGGGTTGCTAATCTTGATTCGGCTTTTGTAGTATGGAACTCTTTGATCTCCCTTGGCGAACAAGAACAATACTATGCGGGGAGCGACTCGGATGTTGGAAGTGACGCTTCCAACATGTGCTACATGGTCCAAGGGGATAACCCCCTTGAGGTAACTACTGAATCCGAGGTAGAAGAAGATGTTGACATGTCTTATGATGAGCTTACTTCTTTTTGTCAACAATTATTTGAAAAATATGACATGATTAAAAAGGATAACAAGAATTTGAAAAAGAAATTTGATTGCATGTTAAAAGAAAATGATTCTTTTAAAAATAAAGTTGCATGCATTGAAAAAGAAAATGAAAGTTTGAAAAATAAAAATATTTCCTTGCTTTCTAAATTGAATGATTTATGTGAAGGAAATACTTCATTAAAAACAAAATTGTTTTGGTGGAAAAACAAAAAGAAGTTGCTTTACAAGAAAACAACTCTTTAAAAAGAAAAATGGTTGAAAAAGGAAAAGAAAATGTTTCTAAAAAGAATAAGAAAAATGATTCTCATTCTCACCGTGCTTTATATGCCACTATTAATCAAAATGAGATTAAATCTTTGAAAAATAAAATAAATTGTTTGAGCTCAACTTTGAGCACATGTGCATTTAACCATAAAAGATTGGAATCCTTGTTTCAAAAGAAACAAGTTCCCCATGTTCATGCACAACACCCACAACATGCATATGCACACTTTGCACATCATGATCACACCCACACTCATATGCATCCTAGAGTGTACAAATGTACACATTGTGACCGCAAAGGCCATTTAGCAAAGTTTTGTTTTGATAAGATATATCATATTAATTTTGCAAATAAAAAAGTTTGGGTTCTTTACAATGCTAACCCTCAAGGACCCAAAAGAAAATGGGTACTAAAATCCCCACCATGTGTTTTTGATGTAGGTGCGGGCTCTCACAAAACGTGAGAGGGTTGGTGCCTTGGTGGTGGATGCATGGACTTGATGGACATATATTTGATGCACCGCTATCAAGGAAGTTTGGTGGGACAACCACCATGTTTTGAAGAAGTAGAGCATAGTTCTTTGGTTTGGTAACTATCTCTAAAAACTCCTACTTTATTTACATGCATTTATGATTGATGATTTTTAGCATGTTTTAGCGTTTGTTAAAATTTCATGTTTTATGTTTTGTGCTTCATGTGGTAAATACTTGTTTAAATGTAGTTTTTATCAAAACTTAGATATATACATGTACTAATAGTGAACAACAAATTGATTCATATATGTTTGCACTTCATTGTTCATTTGTATTCACTATATGCACATGTATAGCCTAGTTTTGATGATTCTCTCATTTACACTTGTTTTACCTATTTTCATGTCTTACTTCATGTATATGTATTTTGTATTCAAATCTAATAAATATACATGTATACCCTATGAGTCATTTGCCTTCATGCAATTTACATTATGGACTCTTTTTATATTGGGATATGTATGCATATTGTTAGGATTGGATAAATCATACATATACCTAGAAGTTTATTTTTTATGAAAATATTTCATGATTTGCTTGATAAAAATAAGATTCATGTTTGTTTTGAGCTTCATTGATTGTCTTCATGGAAAATGCTAATTACATGACTTTTGTACACTCACACTGTATTTGTTTATTCATGACTATGTTTCATGATCATTTTGAGCTTTATGGACCTTGAGTGTCGAATTTGTGTATTTGGTATGTTTCATGATATACATATGATTTGGTTTCATGTTTTGAAGGATCTTTTATTAGTTTTTCAAAAAAAATTACTTTTAACTAGTTATTATTCTTCATTTGGTAGTAATTTTCAATGCTAAAATATTTTCAAAATTATTTTCGAAAACCCCTTCCAACACTGTTATTGGTGGACGGATGGGCGATTATGCCTTGCAAACCTTATTGAAAATCCTTTACCTTGTGCATAAAAGGGTGGTAGGTTATGAGTTATATACTTGATCTCAATTGATATTTTTTTTGTATATACTCATATTTTGTTTTCTATATATATATGCTTCATAATTTCCATAATATCAATTCCTATTGGTATTTTTATTCTCATACATATATATGATTTGTTTGTGCTTGAGTTAAAATCGATTTACATATTTAAAGCACAAAGTATGTTTATGCTAAGCTTGATTCAAATCCTTATTTTCAATTGGTTTCTCAATTGATATTTTAATAAGCTTATGCATTATTTTTAATTGGTATCAATATGATTCTATTTTGATTAAAATTCAAAATTTGTAATGGTTATTTACAATTGGTATCTTAAAATTTGATTTATTTACAAGTGGTACCTTTAAAATTTTTGTTTATATGATATCTTAAAATTTGATTACAAGTGATATCTCAAATTTGTTTTATTGAGGAAAATTCAAAATTTTGTTTTAATATGAAATTTTGAAAATTAAAAATGTTTTGATTTGTATTGCCTATATGCAAGGGGAGCTTAACATCTCTTCTACATATAGATTCATGTTGAGTGTATCTTATATTGAGGAGCTTGACAACTCTTCTTTATGCGGTACACGTGTGTAGGGGGAGCTTCACATCTCTTCTTATGCATTGCATATTATGCGTTATGTGAGTTAGGGCTTGTCATCCCTTCTTCATGTAATGCATGTATGTAGGGAAGTTAACTTAGCGTCTTCCTCTTCATAAATGTATATCGCATATATCTCTTTATTAGTTGATTTGATTTCACCTTTATGTTGATTTTTGGTTTTTGACAAAAAGGGGAGAACATTGTTTTGTTTTTACTTTAACCCCTTTGTTGATGATTGACAAAAAGGGGGAGAAGTATTTTAGTATATATGCATGTTTTCCTTACTTTATTCATAAAGGGGGAGAAGGATTTATGTTTATGCATATATGTTTTGTATTGCAAATAAGAGAAAAAGAATTTGATAAGTTTTATGCTTGTTTATGCATGTTTATCTCCTTATGTTTGCATACATGTTTAGTTAGTTTATATGCTTCATTGCCATATCTTATTGCTTATTTGTTATGCATGAGTTAAGGGGGAGCTTATTTGAAGCTTTACTTTAATCCATGCATATATAACTCCATGAGTTTTGTCATCATCAAAAAGGGGGAGATTGTTGGCCCAAAGGCCCATCACTCTAGTTTTGATGATGATCAACTCATGTAGTTATAGTACTAATGATCTTGTGTTTATTTAGTCTCAGATTTGTGATTAAGATCTTAGTAGGTGCGTAGCTTCAACAAAGGATTTAAAGTCAAGTTTTGGAGCTAGCATGGTTTGATTCAAGAGCTTGTGCATCAAGACCACATCAAGTACTCAAGAGGAGTCTAGCTCGCTGGATCAAGTTTGGACCAAGTCAAGAAGATGAGAAGACTTCAAGTGAAGACTTCAAGATCAAGACTTGAGTTTAGGTTTGTTTTTATAAGATTTTGTTTTTAGATTAAAATGTAAAGGATAGAATAGTTGGTGAATTGCTCAAGTATATCATATACACACACACACACACTCTCTTGATTTAGATGAGTTTTCATAAAAGAATTTTTATCTTGGAAAGATACAAAAGAGTTTTCTGTTTGAAAAATATCGGTTTGATTTTTGGAATTCTAAAGTATATATATCTTTAACCAAAACCATGTTTAGTACTTATTGTCAAAAACATAAATATTTCATCTTGTATGTGTAGTGGATCATATCCATACACTCTATACTGTTTTTGTATTTGGAGAATTTTTAGAAAAATAAGTTTTGAAAAACCAATTTGAAAAAATACGGTTTTCGTTAGCCAAAATTTTCAAGTTACAAAAATAGTTCAAATTATTTGTAACATGTCTTGATTTTGCTCAAACATGTTTGATTATCAACGTATAATATTGAAACTATTTTTGTAGATTTTTGGTGAATTTATGGGATTTTATTTAAGCTAAAAAGTCAACATTTTAAATCCCTTAACTGTCCTGACCTGGCTTCTGTCGGTCGACCGACGTGCACAGAATGTGCATGCCATGTCTGCTGGAGGGCCGGTCGACCGACCCGGTCGACCGTAGAGAGCTTCTGCTCTTTGGAAAGCCCCGGTCGACCGACAGAGAACTCTGTTCTCTGTTCCAGGCAGCGGTCGACCGAGGCTCCAACGGTCAGAATTCTGACCGTTGGCGGTCGACCGTCAGCCGCCAGGGCTGAAAAATTCCCCAACGGCTAGTTTTCTCTAACCCTATATAAAGAGGGGTTTTGGGGCTGTTTTCCACAAGATTTTTCAAGTGGTTTTACACCAGTTTTTTCAACTCTTTTAAGAGGTTTTCTCCGCTTGTATTTGAGCCAAATACTTCCATTCAAAAGGAGAGTTTATTAAGAGTTTTCAAAGTGATTTCTTTGAGTTTTTCACCACACATTCCATCCTTGTTTTTCTCACAAACACTTGAGCTATCCATTGATATATTCATCCTATAGGAGTGTTCTTGTGAGATTGTTTTTAGGTGATCAAAGTGTTGTGATCACCAAAGACTTCTTTACTTTGAGGAGGCGACGTGTGTGTTCGCGTTGTTTCGGGTTCTAGTGGGAACTCGGTGTTTGAGGTGCGGCCTCGGCGAGCTAGTGGGCTTGCGGTGTGTTCTTGCGGGAACAAGAGAGGGACTAGAGAGTCCAAAGAGCTTGTAGGTGTTGCGGCACCAAGTGATCCGGTGGGATCGATTTTAGTGGAAATCCTTCATAGTGTTGAAGGCGGGGACGTAGAGCAAGTGTGCTCGAACCTCGAAACAAATCTCCCGTGTTTGCGATTGCTCTCTCTATCTCTTACTTATTTATATCTTGCATGCTTATTATTGTTTTATCTTTATATGCTTGATATATATTTGTGCTCATATTGTTATATGCTTGGGGTGTATTTGCTAACACTAGTATTCAACCAAGAGAGCCAACGCGACACCTCAACTCTTATTTAGAGGAATCTTGAGGAGTTAGTTCAGAGCCCTTCACGGGGAATCCGGCTACACTCTTGTGTTATACTTGGTGTTTAGTTTAAGAAGTTTTAGGTTGCATTAAATAAGTTTTAATTCCACATTAATTGACCATTAGATTAGCCATCACCTATTCACCCCCCCTCTAGGTGATTACAAAAATCATACATATTATTTATAGAATGTTCAATATCATTCCATACTAAGAAACAATCATGAATTTTTTCATAAAATTTTTCAAGTAAATATTTACATCCTTCAAATTTTATTCGAGAATCCATAATAATAGAAAAATAAAATATAGTAGGAAAATATTTAAAATACTTATTGAATTTTTCTTCCATAAGTGCAATAATATCATGAAGTAAAGAATCATTTTGATATGTATAAACAGCTCAGTAATTTCAATTAACTTGTAAAAAACTAAATTAGTTGTGGGATAATAAACCCCAGAAAATAATCTTGTTACTCTTTCAATTTTTTTTAGAAATTTACAAAGTACTATAATAATTTTCCAACCATCACCGGAGATAACTATATCTGGAAATTCCTTGAAAATAAACATATCTATTGCAGTCTGATAAGGAATTAAGTTTTCTCAACATATTTTATGTTGAGTTCCAATGTGTCCTTATGTCCTGAGGTAAACTTCTAATTGGTAAGTCTACGTTAGATCAACTTTGTCTAAAACTTTGCCTTCATGAGCCACTACTTTTAATAAATAAAATAGTACTTTTTAAATTGTGAATATAAGTATCTATACATTTTAAACCATCATGTACTTACATGTTAATAATGTGACATAGAAAACGAATATAAAAAAGTTTTTCATTCAAAAACGGTCTAAAATAATTTTTTAAAAGATCAATTGAAACAACATTATTGCTAGCATTATCAACTGAAATAGAAAAAATTTAGATTCAAGTCTAAATTCTCTTAACAACTTTCATAATAGTCTGGCTAAGATTAGAATCGTTATGAGGAAAAGAAATTTTTTAAAAGCAATAATTCTTTTATTTAAAATTCAGTCAGAGTCAATAAAATGTACAGTGACAACTATATCATGAAATCTATTAAGAGCTTCCCAACAATCAGAAGTAAGTGATTTTTTGTGGCATAGAAGAAAATTTGCAATTTAAATTTGTTTCCTTTCTTCAACAACCTTGAATATTTCTGCTGCTCTAATTATATTTTTACATAACGGATCATATTCAAGATTATGAGTAGTTCTAACAAAATTTGTGAATACTTCATTTTCAGCAAAATTAAAAAGTTGTTCAACCTGAATTTAATATTTAGCTAGATTAGTTTTAACTATTTAATGATTATAACTAAAAGTACTTATTGTGTCACCAAAATTAAAAATTTGTGTTTATCGTGGTTGATTCTGTGGGTGTTTTATCCTAATATGCCTAGTTGGTGCGCCGGTTTTACTATTTCTTGGAAATGAATTAAGAAACATCGGGTGCCCTAATGTGCCCAGTTAGTGCGTCGACTTCACTATTTTTTGAAAATGAATAAGAAACATCAGGACAAAACTTGCATACAGCCTTCCTAACTCCATTAATAGTTTCTTTTTTAAGAATTTTTCAAACCTCAGATTTTTCCTCTGTCATGGAAGTTGCTACTTCGGCAGTGAAAATAGAAGGTGAATTAGAAGACGGATCAGTAAAAGGAATAAAATCCATAGAGAGTGTTTCTGATTATGTGAATGAAAGTATTGGAGTGGCGGTAAAGGCAAAATATAAATCATACCATTCTTGACTATTCAAAGTATTATATTTAGAAGGAAAAGGATTACTACAGCTTGCTGAGGAAGAGCGTGCGTCTATTTTTAAACTAAAATTGACAAGAATATAAATATCAGATGTTAAAGAGCTTGAGAGAAGAACTTGAGAGAGCTTGAGCCTTGAGCGAGCTTGAGCACTTGAAGAACTTGAGGGAGCTTGAGAGATTTTGAGTGAGATTGAGAAAACTTAATCATTTGAGAACTTGAGAGAAATTAAGAATCTAAAATATTTTTTGGAGATTTTTAGAGAAGTTTTTGGTCATGAAATGAAGTGAGAAAGTGTGAGTATTTATAAAGGGAAAGAGGAGTTAAAACGTATTTTTTTTTCAAATTTTTTTTTTTTGAGCCACAATACCCCTGGGGGGGGGGTTGTAAAAAAAATTACAAAAAAAAACCCCCAATGGTTATTTTCTAGGCCAATATACCTGTTGGGGGGTTATTGTAAATAAAATTACAAAACGCCCCCCATTTAGGCCAACGACTCTTAAAAGAGTCGTTGGCTCTTCGGCCCGGCCCAGCCCTGGCGGGCAGGGCCGTGGGCCTTGATGCCCAAACCCGGGCATGCCTCGGGTTTGGGGACGGGACCGGGCCGGCATGCGGCCGGGGTGGCCCAGGACTGGTGGGGCCCGGGCCAACTGAGGCCGGTCCCGAGGGGGTCGGCGGGCTGGCCCGGGCCCGTTCGAACCCCTAGGATAGACAATATGGTAAGATAATTAGATTTGAGAAGATGTGGTTACAACATCATGATTTCTGTGTGTGTGTGTGTGGAACAATAGTGGAATCAGGCTCCTGTGGAAAGGTTTGCTACAGAAAATATAGTTAATAAACTCACATTTGTTAGGAAGAAGATTAAAGAATGGGTGAAGGAAAGTTTTTATGGTGTTAAAGCCACTAAGAAGGATGATAATTGCTTCAAATGGAAGTAATTGAGGAAGAGAGGGATCTTGATGAGAGTGAGATGCATAATAAGAATGAGGTGGAGAAGCAATTGAATTTTATTTTTGCATCAGGAAGAATGTATGTGGGAAGCAAAGAGCCAAAACTCATTGGCTCAAAGGACATATGAATACTGCTTATTTTCACAAATGGCAGACTGAGGCCTAAAGTATACCATCTATTATGGTGGATAATGTTGATGCATCTTCTCCTGAAGGAATGGATACTGCTTTTTTACAGTATTATAAGAATATTTTTGGTCAGAAAGCAAACAAAAAGTGGCAGTTAACTGAGAACGGTTATTCCCATTTCAGGAGTGGGGTTCAGAGGACATAGAAGTACCTTTTATTATAGAAGAGATTAGAGTGGCTGTGTTTGGGATGGATGCTGATAAGTCCCTGGCCCAGGTGGTTTTTCACCATTTGACGCGGACATCCAAAGTTGAAGAAGAGAAAAGCATGCCACGTGCATGGCATATGTATCACTGGTAGAGAAAACACATCGTTCCAGTTTCTCAGTAGTAGTAGAATTTTATTTTTAGTTTTTTTATTTGCAGTTGTATTTTTACTTTAAACAGGAGTTTTTTAGTTTCTTTATTTTGGAATTGTAGTTCTTTTTTGATTAGGAGTTTGAGTTGTATTCAAATTTTGTAAACGCCTAAACAAGGCCTTGTATCAAACAATGAAGGCAATGAAGAATTTTGAGAAAGAAAATGTTGTGTGAATTGATTCACTAATTATTGTTTAGGATTTTATTCCTAACCATCCTAAAAAAAACTAACCCTAATTTTTTTTTATTTTCCATCTTTTTTCGCACTCTCCCGCAAATATCCTTTCTTTGTTCCTCCCTCATTTGCAGCCTCTTTCTCTTCTCCACACAGTCAAAGAACCAAACCGTCCTATCTCTCTCTCAACCGCTTACAATCCCTTCTTCCCTGCCCCGCAGCCTACATTCCCACCACCGCCGAATCCCACTGCCGCTGAGTCCGAAAACCCATCACCCATCTACACCGACATCACCGCCCATTCATCTTCTTCCTGACTCCTCGTCATCGTCAACAATTGTTTTCAGAGGTCTGGACAGCCCCGACTGTCGCCGCCTCCCCTTTCCCACGTCTGCCTCTTCTTCGACCATCACGTCGCCGCCCGACGCAGGTTCAACTGTCATGACCACCAGGCCGTCGCATGCACCTCCATCTCTTATCGCAACCACCACTGCCTTTTCCTCACCCCACCACCGGGACTCTCATCTCGCATTGCCGTCTCGTTGCATGTCTCGTCGTCCTCCCTCTGTTGCGAAAAGCTGAACCGGAGTGGGTTCACAATAGAACCTGACCTGCTCCAAAGCCTAACCCGAGATACACAAATAAAAGGAGAACATGTTTAAGTTCCCTTACCCGCTTGCTACAGTAACTCGACTCGCACCCGTCTGCTACAGTGCTGAAACAAATCCATTAGTCCAACAGACCCGTTAGTGCACCCTCATCATTTTTAGTCCGTAATTTTCACATCCGGACCCCGATTCAGGAGATCTTTGAGCCGTTGCGTTTGTGACAACGAGATCTACGATGATCATTCACTATAGGTCACTGAGATCTCTGTGATTCTCAGTAGGTAATTTTTCGTAATCCGGTCTTTTATTTATGTAGCACCCCGTTCTCGGGATACGTACCCAGATACGTGTCCCGACTTTTTCGACCGTATTATTGCAATTTTCTTCCAGTATTAGTTTTTAAGTTGTGATTTCTCATGTTTTTGGTATCGGATCTGAATTTTCAGACCTAGAGTCAGCCCTGACCCGGATCAAGAACCCGATACTAGCCTTTAGCCCGATTTGACCTTTTTGATAGTCCGATTTGACCGATTTCAGTTTTAGACACTGTTCTCTAATATTTTATATTTTTCATGATTTTCTAGAGTTTTTCAAAATTTTCTGCAAAATTTCAAAAACCGGAGTCGGTGGGCATCGCTGACTGATTCTCGGATTTTTAGTTTTCAAATGGGATTAAATTTTCAAAAATGGCTTCCACGTTATTTCTTAGAATTTCATTTTTTTTATCTAAATACATTTTTTGGGATTTTTTAAATTTATCAAAATTTGACCGACTCTGGTGTCGGCCAGTATCGCCGGAAGATTCCAAGATTTTTAATTTGAAAACTACATTGAATTTCTCAAATCTGATTTCACTAAGTATCTTAAAATAATATTTCTATTTTTGAGAATTTTTCGAAACATTTCTGAAACAGTCAAATTTTCGCCCTATTTAAATAATAATATTTTTTACCGACGATTTCTTTTCTTCCTTTTTCCTTCTATACACCCCTACTTTATACTCCCAGATATTCTAATAAATTAATTAATTAATAATAAAAATTTTATATTATTTTCTTTTCTTTTTTAAAATTTTCCCTTTTCTTTAATTTTCTTTCCTTTTCTTTCTTTTTCTTTTCTTTCCCTTTGACTTGCCCATCCCCTGCACCCAGCCGTCTGCTCCCCTGCCACTACCGCTTGCAAGCTGCTGCAGCCCCTCTTCCCCCCAATTTCATATTACATCTCCCTTCTCCTCTCCATTTAATCTCCTTTCATCTTCTTCTCCTTTTCATCTCTATTTTCAATTTCAAACTCCTTCAACCAAAACCAACCCACTTCCCACCACCACCACCGCCACATCCACCATCACCACCACCACCGCCGGCCGCCCCTAGCCGCCGGCCATCCACTCCCCACACCCCCTCTCCACTCCACCACCTCCTCCAACCTCCATCAACCATCCACCACCTCCAATTTCACTATAACCCATTGATTGGTAGTGAAAAGTGCATTTTTATCATTACATTTACCATCACATTTTCATATTTATTCCTATAATTCTGCACATTTACTAATATTTTATTATTTATTGTGTGCAGGCCTTGAGAAATAAAAATAAAAGAATAAAGCCTTAAAAGAAGCCCAAAAGCCCATGTCCAAGCCCAAGTGAAAAATTGCAATTATCAAATGTCAAAATTGCAATTACCAATTGCAAGAATTGCAAATATTAAAAGAAGAGTAAAGGGATGGACTTCTACTAAATCCTAAATGCTTGCAGGATGAGGATAAAAAGAGTGCAAGAGATGAAATTCGTTTAAAAGATATGGGAAGATTGAGATCTAGGGTAACTTGCTTCCCAAGTTATCCCGAAATCTCAAAATAAAGAGTCAGGATGCAGCTTCCAGAAGATTACACCCAGATGGACGGACCAGGAGAGGCCACGCGCCAAAGCGCGTGGCCAGCCGCCACAACTTGGCCGCGGAAATGCGGCCCAAGCCGCGTTTCCGCGGCAGATTGGATGAGCCAGGGCAACGGTTTTCGTGGAGGAGTCGTTCTGGGACTCTACTTCCTTCTGCACCTATAAATACCCCTTCAGAGCAACCGAGAAGGGCGTCCAGCGAAGTAGAGGGCCAAAGCTAGGGTTTTTCTTAGGCTAACTTGTAATTTAGGTTAGGTTTTATTTTCGTTTTCTTTTGTAATTTTTGTAAATGAGAGGAGAGGATGCTTTCATGGAGGAAGGAGTTCATACTTGTACTGAGGTGACATCGGTGTAAGTCTTACTTTTCCTCCATTGTTAATAAAATCTACTCAAGGTTTGTCTTTGTTATTTCTATTCTTGTTTTATTTCTTTTATTCATGTTTTATCTTTGTTTTATTCTTCTATCTTGTTTTATTGTTTCTCTCTCTGATGACTTGCAAACCATGAGATCCGATCGCTTCGAGACTGCCTAGCCGAAGAAGTGCCCTTGATGGCCTATGGAGATGAACAAGCCTTCTTTAGTTTGTCTTTTCTTTTCGTAGTGTAGATCGCGAAGGTGGACGATCCTATACGCCATACTTGAACGCCTTCCAAGACAAGGTAAGTCGTTGCAACGGTTCAAAGGTAAGCAGGACAGAAGAGGTAGGTATGTGTTTAATTTTCTTTCTTTTCTTTCTTTAGTTTAGATCACCAACTCCACATCTCTCCAATTCTTTCACACTTCTCATTGTAAATACCATTGTAAATAACAAAATAAATAAAAAAGAGATAACTTGCTTAACAAGCTTCCATCGCTAGTCCCTCCCTGAGGATCACGATCCGCATAGCCTTTGCTACAACGGAATAGAATTGAGCCCCTTGCACATCTTATTCTAAATCTGATATATTATATTTTGTGTGCAGGAAAAACTCAATCACCCATCACACCACCTCCCTTCCTCTCCCAAACTTCACCAGCACCTCCATCAAATTCACCACTCCAACTACCCCATCATCACCTCCTCCTCCTTCTCTAACTCCCCAACACCACCAACCACCACCTTCAACCACCACCCACTACCTCCTTCAACAGCACAAACAACAACAATCCCACAACAATTACCTCTCCTCCCCTATCCTAGGACCGTCGCGCGCGCGCCCCCTCCTCCGGCGGCACGCCGCCGTCCCAGGGCCGCCGCCGGCGGCCGGCCACTCCCCCACTCCCCACCATTTTCCTTTCTTTCTTTCTTTCTTCTCCTTTCTTTCTTCTTTTTCCTTTTCTTTTCTCTTTCTTTTCCCTGAATAAACACACTTTTCCTATATCCCTAAAATACCCCCTCCTCAACCCCTTATTTACTTCCCTATAATTACACTCATACCCCTTCCCTTTTTAATTCCTATTTTCCTTTTAAAAAAACACCCTATTTTCTCTCTCTACAGCCTTCCTATAACGGTTTGCGAATTTCTCGAACTTTAACCCGGTATTTCATCCCGGTCTTAGGCGAGTACATTTCTTTGACATTTCTTACTTTATAACCATCGTTTCATATTTATAATTATTATCTTGTTTTTAATATATGATGTCTCTTTATGCAAGTTGGTTTATGTTATATAAATGATTTCTAAAATTATCATGTTTTATAAATAGCTGCCGGCCATTATTATACCTTGTCGAACTGGTATTATACCGGGTATGCCTAAATCTGCTCCCGCTTCACTCGGCTTCGCATGGCTAATAAATAGATAAATTTATTATTGTTAGAAATAATATTGTGAAGAGTTTGATATGTTTATACCGTTCTCCTGTACCATGTTACGTAATCGGTTGATACCTAGTATTTGATGTTGCGACTCTCACCGATGTATTAGTTACCTAACCCTGATATGTATACACCGATACTTGTCATGCTATGCTTATTACTTGATATCTGATACTGAAACTTGCCATGCTATACTTATTATTTGATATCTGATACCTGTACTTGTCCTGCTATACTTATTACTTGATATCTGACACCGGTACTTGCCGTGCTATACTTATCGCCAGATACCTGATACCTGATATTGTGGCACCTGTATTATATTGCATATTCGTGACTATTACTTTTACGGGGACTTGGCATGATTATTATACTGTTACCAAATAATTGGTACTCTTGAACTCTTGTACTCCTGAACTCCTGTATTCCTGAACCCCTGGAAACGGGTGACTCCTGATATTATACTCCTGTTAATTCTCGTAGTTGCATAATCATGGTTATACTGTATACACTTGTGGATATTATCTTTGGGCAATTCATATATGTATAATAAAAATACTTAACTTACACTGGGGTAGGGAAAACTGATGGAAACTGGTATGATGTCATATTTATAATGGTGATATTTCTGAAGTGTCGTGTGGGGCGCATAATGATAAGTCCCGGGAAGCAGTAGCTTGAATCTGAAGTGTCGTGTGGGGCGCGTAATGATAAGTCCCCGGAAGCAGTAGCTTGTACTCTTGAGCTAGTCCCGGGCAGAGACGGGACCCACTATAAATATGAGCCTTCAGATTTATCAGTTTCCAAATAACAACTCATCTTATTCATAAGTAGATGTAAGCATATGGATCGGATGAATAACATAAAACCAACCAAACAGTAATAGGTTTGGAACGTGTGATATTTGGTCTCTCCTTTGTTCGGGTCGTGGTACTCACATATCAGACCCGAGTAAGTTCTACATAGTGCGAACTCTAGTATAGCCTATCGGTGATGTGAGGCGCTGGTAGGGAGACGATTGAAATATCAAACGGTACTGATTATTATTATTATTATTGGATAATTAAAATGTAACACTTTTATATTCCAGTTATAGTGTTATATCCTGAGTTGACACCTTGCTTATGACACATGATGATTACTCCAGATATACTATAATTCTGTTACTCTTAGGAGTTAAGGCAACTCAAGTTGTATAAACTCAGACGATGACGACATGAGATATGTGGTATATAGATTAGTGTTTTATTGTTTGGATTATTCCCTTGATGTATCTGTCCCATGAATCCATAATCTGAGCTTGTACAACTAGTTTTGTCCATACTTGTATTTATCGCATGTTTAACTTATTTATCGCATGTACTTATGCTCTTCATACTACCTTCTATGCATGTTTTCAGTTTCAGATTCATCGATATATATGATTTACTGTCGATCCTTTAAATTCTCTTATGTCCTTTGTTATTACTTGTACCTGCATACTTGGATCACATCACTTGATCATGTACACGTATACCTATTACGCACGCTATCTGACTTTATTATATGTACTCGCGGGTTGCATCTGACAACCCTGGATTCTCATGTCCAGATCCTGGAGTCTGGAGCTTGGTGACCTTACTGTAGCTGATCAGAGTGCGTAACGGATCCTCCCGTGGTGGTCAGAGTGCGGCAGAAGTTTGGACGCCACCGTAGCTCTTCCTTCCAGCTTTTCTCCTGTTTGGCTCTCGAGGTCCCTTTTGCTGCTCGTGAGCACCTCTCAGCTTTTGTATATCTCTTCGCATTATGTACTCTTGTATTTTCTAGTGATGTAATATTCCTGTGATATTGTATCATTTTTTGTGATAACCATGTGCTTGTACTTTTCTGTTGGAATGTATATTACCACTATGCTTCTGCCTCTACTGATGCTTAGCGTTTATGCGTGAGGGTATTTTTGACCTGCGTATATACGTCGCAGTGACGTCTCCGTACCCGCGGGATCGGCACGTCACAATTTATGAGTTGATATTCATCTCTATTATTTTATTGATTTAATTTGCTACCACAAATAGTGAGGTCGTGAGATTCTTATAGCCCTGAAGTTGTTAGTCTTTTACATTTATTTTACAAGCTTGTACCATTGTAACTTCGTTATTGCTTTAGTTTATTCAAAATTGAGAACAGTGCAACTGCATTTTGTTAAAATCCATCTACTTGTATATTAGTTTTTAATTGTTATCCTACCCAAGATTGTACAGTAGGTGAAACATAGTGAAATTTTGTTCGGTCACTAATTTTCTGATTCACACACTTCACCGTTTCACATCAATTTTGTATCAAGCACGATTAGGATAGGATTTGCATCATATAGGCAATTGTTAGGAATTTTACTACTTTCTTGCATTTTAAATAAATTCATCTAGTTTAAAGTTATATTTTTCATCTTCATTTAAGTTTATGTAGTGCATGCCAACTCGTTGTGGTAACTTATATCTTCTAGGAGAGTCTAGTAAAGTTTTCTCCACTTCTATGGAGTCCCAACCTACAGTAACACTTGTCGACATAATGGCTCAACTTACAGCCCTAACTCAGACTGTAAGCGAGGTGCGTAAAAACCAACAGGTTGATCACGAGAGATTGGCTAAGTTAGAGACTGCTGAGAACCACCCAAGTTGAGGAACCTATAATGCCACCCAATGATCGCCATAACGCACCTAATCCTAATGAGCAATACTTGAAAAGGATCAAGTTGGATGTCTCCATCATTGATGGAGCTCAAGATCCACAGCTCTTCCTAGCCTGGCTAAATAACTCGATAGGTACTTTACGTGGTATCCCCTTACTGAGCCTAGGAAAGTCAAGTTTTCTGCCATGAAATTGACTTACCAATCCAGTCAATACTGGACTATTGTGGAATCAATGAGAGTATCCCCACGTCAGGAGCTTATAGAGACTTGGTCTGCCATGAAGGGCAAACTTAGAGACAAATACGTGCCAGCATCCTACTTTGATCGTCTTCTTGACGACTGGCATCGATTCGTTCAAGGCACTAAGTCTGCCAAGGGCTATGTGGCCCAATTTGATGAGTTCCTCATTCATTGGAGTACTTTTGTAACACCCTGATCCCCGGTGTACGTATCACCGTATCGGTACGCGATGCGACGTATAAACTTGATTTGACCTCTGTGGAAGTCCGTTTGAGCTGATTTCAGTTTCAAAATCATTTTCTAATATTTGAGATTTTTCAGGATTTTCTGGAATTTTTCTGGATTATTTTGGAAAATCTCCGTTGTCGGTGTCGACCGATACCGATAACCGACCTTTCAATTTTTATTTCAAAAATGGAGTTGTATTTTGAGAATTGGCTTTCACCGTGTATCTTAGAATCGGAGTATCTACGTTTGGGTATTTTTGGGGATTTTTCTGAATTTATCAAAAATCCGACCAAATCGGTGTCGCCCGTATCGGTGAGACATTCCAAGATTTTTAATTTATAAACCGGATAGAATTTCTGGAAACCGTCTTCATATTCCGTCTCAGGATAATATTCTCTATTTTCTATAATTTTTGGGCACCGTTCGGAGCTAGTCAATTTTTGACCCTATTAAAACCTATGGTGGCATACTACTCATGCACATGTACACCTTGCATCACATATATTCTGTTTTGCATTGCTTATATGCTATTTAAACACAACACAGTAGCATGTTCATATTGCATATGCCCACCTGCATGTTCATTTACATCACTACCATGTTCACTACTTTTACGTCTCTACTAAATAACATTATTTATTATATAAACTCGATATGATTAGAATCATGACCTGATGATAACCGGGTAAGTAGTGATGGTACCAAAAGATGACATGTATATATATTTTCACTGCTTCCTATATGCTTATGATATAATATCACTTATACCACATCATGTATTATATATTAGTATCGTGCTTGTATTATTATGTATATATTACTGCCTCCTTCATTTTACCACTCACTAGATCGCTTTCTGACGACCCTGGGTTTGCGTGCCCAGATTGAAGATCCGAGTTCTCGGAGTAGCAGAGAGTGACTTGGCGTGACATAGGAGATTCCTCATCTGGCCTAGTCATAGGTATCCTGGGCATTTATTTCTGTTATCTTATTTGTCCCTATTTTTCATATCTATTATGATCGCTGACATATTTCTGCAGGTATTCTTGTACTGCTTTTATGCTGGACCTCATGTCTCTATGGAGGGTATGTACTGTACTGAGGCTTAGCGTACGTATGTGGGGTTTCCGCCTTGCGTATGTACGTCGCCATAACGTTCCCGTACCTGCGGGATCGGGGCGTTACAACTTTCGGTACAGAAAGTAGCATCTAAATTCTTTCCCAATTTAGGGCTGCTCTCAGAGACCTACAACAGAATTGTTGGCTCGATGAGTTATCAAACTTGAAGGCCTATGCATTAGTCCAAGATATAGATTCTGTTAAAACCAATTATACTTTCAAGAGTCATGATTATAGAGCCTCAATATCTAGACCTTTCCCATCTCCCCAACGTAATAGGTCTAGTACCCAAGTTCCTTCACATAGAAATGACATCAAGAATATGATTCTTGAACAGAACAATAAAATTATGGACCCTGAGTTCCCCAACGTTAGTTTCACAATTAAGTGTTATATATGCCAAGTTTATGGATACTTAGCGGCCAGTTGTCCTTGTAACGCCCTGATCCCGCAGGTACAGGGACGCTACGACGACGTACATACACAGAGCATAAATAACCTAACATACGTACGCTAAGCCTCAGTACAGGAAATAAATACCAAATACACAATTATTTCAGTATTAAATAAGTATAAGAATACTTGCAAAAGAGGTCAGTGATCATGATAGATATGAAAAATAGGGATAAATAAGGAAATAAAAATAGGATAATAAAAATACCTATAATATTATAGATGACGAGTCTCCTATTTATATCTCGTGAAATATCAGGTGGTAGAATGACTCGAATTTTCAACCTGGGCATGCAAACCTAGGATCGTCAGAAAGCGACCAGTGAGTGGTAAAATGAGAGAAATAGTAATATATATTATAATAATATTTACAATCATGATAACATATAATACGTGTCAAGGTAACAGTAATACAATATAAATATTCTAACAATCAGTATATCAATATTTTAAGTATTTTATCAGTACTTTAAAATTATCAATACTTAACATGTTATAGCAGTGTTACTTCTACAATACTATTTAATACATGATTATAAATCATAGCAATGTCAATTGGGAAGAGTTATATGTGTATCAATTAACTTTATGTTATTATACCCTTAACATGTTATTATTATGAATGCGAGTAATAAGATTCATTATTTAGTTATACACTAACAATATCAATTTGTTTAATTAATATGTATCAAGTCTTAATTATTTCTTGCTTAAACTAATAGTAATAGTGACGGTAAAATGATAATAACAGTGAAACAGAAATGATCATACTACAGTGCCATGCGTACAGGAATAAATTGTCTACAGTGTATACATGTAACATGCTTGTGGACAAACAATTAAGAAATGTAACACAATATAAACAAACAATAATATACATGTATCGTGGGTTGCATTTTTTTTATACAATAATAACAATCAGTATCACATGATATTTTAATCAATCTCTTTCAGTGTTCCCATACCACTGACATTTCATACTAGAGCCCGTACCCCAGTCAAATCCATCCGGACATGGCATACGTGTACCATTATCCGAACGAGAGAATGTCCATATAGTAAGCGTTTCTGACGTCACCATTGTTAGGTTCTTAAATGTATCATATATTGGGTCTAAATAATGAGTACACTGAAGATGCCTACATCATGCCAACACCCCCGCGATGTAAGATTCTAGAGGTGGGCCCCACGGATTCAAAAGGTGGCCCTCACCATATATGTGGGTGGCAACTTTTTTCGTGTGGCACTTAGTTTCATACATCATGTGTCGGACGCCAGCATGACCGTGCGTATAACAGGTATACAAGATAATAAGAATATTGAGTCTTGTCGGTGACAATATCTGTAACAAGAGCACTGGAGACATCCTCGTCACCCAATACCAGGCGGAGTGAGGATTCTAGAGGTGGCCCTACGGACTCAAGAGGTGGCCTCCACCACGTATAGGTGTGATGTCATACTTCGCTCTGTGTGGCACTTAGTTATGCACATGTTCCGCCGGACGTTAACGTGATTGTGCTAATAACAGGTATATCAGAGTACAAGTATGCTAGTTTATTAACAATATTTATAACATGTAACTAGTTACCATGATTTTTCATCAGTAATGCGAAAACATGAACAAGTATACAATGTAACAAGAGTACAAGAATATTCAAATAACAACAATTCAGGTAACAGGAACAATGAGCCATGCAACAGGGATACAAGAATATTTAGGGCATGAATACAGATGCATTCATGTAACAATGATTATAGTATCTGATATAACAAGTGTCCACTATAACAAGTATCTATATGACATAACAGTGTTCAGTATACGAGAGTGTCCGTGTAACAATGATACAAGTAGTAGAATAACAGTGTCCGTGTAACAGTGATACAAGCACATGAAACTACAGTATCCAGTGTAACATGGTATCTATATAATGATAACACAAATGCATGAATAACAGTATCGAGTGTAACTATGATACAAGTACATGAAATAACAGTGTCTAGTGTAATAGCGTATCCGTGTAATAGTGATACATGAAACAATAGTGTCGACTGTAACAAGTATCTACATGACATAACAGTGTTCAATGTATCAGTAGTTATTCAGGTAACTGTGACAGTGTCATGGTAATACCAGTAGTATGAATATGTGTTAACATATATATATATATATATATATTATATATAATATATATATATATATATATATATATATATATATATATATATATATATATATATATATATATATATATATATATATATATATATATATATATATATATTTATATATATCAGTCTTATTAATATGATCGTTATCACAACTTAATTATATACAAACATTTATTTTTATGTTAATACTTATCAATTTATTTATTAATCTGAAATCTCTTTATCAACAGTTTAATATTAACTCAATATGTAGATATTTCACCAATGTTTTATATTAAATCAATAAACACAATAAATTATTATTTTATTGAATATGTTTAAAGAGCAGTCATGTATATTCTAAGTATAGTGATTTATCAATAATTATAATTTAATAACTAATAGTTACAGTGATTTATCGATATTTATGTTTTATCAATTAAAGCAATCAATCAGTTTCATTTAACATGATAAAAATATTATTTATAAAAGAAAAATACTCACATAGCTATCGCAGGGGTGAATCTCTCTTTTCTACGATCACAACGGCTCAAAATTGTCCAAATTGGACTCCAGATGCTTCAGATATTGCCCGAACACTAGAATTATTAAAATGAGTTAAATATGCAATAAAAAACTTTAAAATGTAAATATTTAAATTATCAAGGAGGTTTCATTTAAATTTCTTTTAATAATGGATCGAGTTTGGGTTGCTAACGGGTCGGGTTCAGATCCACAACGCAGACCCAAAACTTAAATGAATATGGTTTTGAGTTTTGGGATTAACAGGTTTTGGACCCATTGTGGATCCATTAGAGTGAAAGAAGGGGGAGAGAGAGAGAGAACAAAAGAGAGAAAGAGAGGGACAAAACAGAGGAGAGG